>OFHS01002987.1:0-18607 GCA_900245855.1 Calvadosia cruxmelitensis | reverse complement strand
GTGTAAGATCGACGAATAATCAGCGCTTTCACGAAAACCTCAATGGCGCTACAGTATGGGAAACTAATTTTATGTCTGGAGGACTCAGTTTAAGCACTATTTTTAATCGATCTTTTCTACGTCGTTAGTGATACACGAGTGATAACTATACTAATTGAAGAGATTATTTCGGCTGCTACATCAAGTGATTACACGCGCTATCCAGGACCGTTTTTAACCTATTTGATACGCCTTTGCCCGTAATTGGATTGTAGCATTATTTGAAATAATGGCTTTCAGAAGCAAGCTCCCAATTACAGCCAGAAGCCATTCTCTAACGTCAAGGGTACGACCCAAGCAGCCACGAGGGGCGATTTTCAGAAACCCAGTATGCGGCAACACTGTCTACAGGAAAACTCATTCTGTGTGTTAGCTGCTTGGCTGTACAACTCGCTCTCCACTTCTCACCGAGATATTATTTAACTCCACAAACAGATCCAGTTTTAAGACAACCATTCAACACATCGATATCTGTTCCATCATAGCTGGTTCCATTTAAGCCTCTTTTTAATTCGCATTCTTCAAGTTTTGTTCTCCATTTACGTTGAAACCTGCCTATAACGGTCACCTCTGGAACCTTAGGAAAATGACCTTTATAGCCAGGTGGTCTTTCTGCCCAGGTTGATTTCTATAGAAAGTGTCATTTTGGGGTTATGAAAAGTGGCTGCAGGGCTGCTCTATAGAGGTGGCTGCTAATTTACCCCACGGACAATAGGCTACGATGATTAGGGGTATGATCAATCAGTCGATTCATTTATTTAAACTCGTATTTTCACTGTCGTACACGGATAGCATATTACAATTACCACGAGGGGTACGGTTTTATAAACTGGCGAGCACACGAAGCCAACTAATAAAAAGAGAATAAGTAAGGCCATGGTGATCGTGGAGGATACAGTCAAACCGATATACAGTAAGTGTTTCCATGCACGTGATTTTGAGATGAAATCAACTATCTTGACAGCTAAGAATAGACTGGCTTTACTTGCAGAAACATTCCGTGGCACATACTGTCTGCCAAGGCTAATGAGAAATGTCGAATCGCTAGCGAGAACACAGCGAAGTCAGGAAGGCATCAAAACAACACTGACCAACGATACAACGGAATAGTATGAGCGATTTGGCTAACTGTTCAGATGTTGATGGATAGAGTTGATATTTAAACAATTTTCTTCATTAGACAATTTTTCTTCTTTAATTCATTCAACATAAAATTTACCTAGGACTCATTAAAATTAAAATGAGCTTAAAATTCCGCTGGCTAATCAAGTTAAACATCTCGTCCACACACATCAGGATCTGGGATTGAGCCCAAGAATTAGCAAAAGATTAACAAAATTAGCAGAAATGCGGCACGGTTTCGACACATGCGTTTCAACATGGATTTCTACGTCAGATCGAAGTGAACTGAAAACATTGGACAAGCAGTAGCAGAGTGAATTTAGCTTCCACAGTGCCTACCAACTTCACAAGTATTACTATGTATATAAAATCTGACAGAAAATACCAATAATTGACAATTTATTAAATGACAATTTATTAATTATTAATTGTATCCAATGTATTTGAAAGTACCAAGATCTCAAAAAGTTCAACCAAAAGCTATTCAAAACAGCTTTAATTTCATCGAAAACTATACAAAATGAATGGTAAAATATGTCGAGATAAAGCTACGTGTATAGCGTTAGGATCAAGGGAATCTTTCAACGCCTTTCAAGCATATATTCAGGATATGATGATGGTCAAGGATTGGAGCCATAGATCACGGATTGTCACTCTGAAACAAAACAGAAGAACTATAAAAGTGAAACATCATTCGTATATTTGATATTGGCAATTATCAAGGTCACTTTTTAAAGAAACAGGGAAGATTTTAATCAAAACCTCAGTTGACACTAAAGCAGAGGAATATTTTAAACAGAGAATTTGCAGCACGATCCAAAGGAGACATTTACATGCTATCAGTGTTCTGGGAACATTGCTCCGCGTAAACCAGCTGGAGGACATTTTAATTTGTTAATAGGACTTTTGAAGTAATAACTCTAGGTAATTTTAGGTTCACGTTCAGATTATTTTATTGAGAAATTTGAAGATAATTGTAGACAAGTCTTATCATATAACATATTAATTTTTATTGTTTTATTGTAGGTCACACCTCAATCCTAATGCCCCTCGATAGATAATACAGCACTCACATCAGATGTGGTCAGATGTGCTTGTTTGAAACCGACTTCAATGAACTGTTGTTGGTCGCGCTGATTTTTTGCAGACCTTAAATCGAAACACTAAACGCGAACTTAGAACACAAAATTGTAAATCGGAACAAAAAACGCGAACTTTAAACAGAAACTTTTGTGTTTTGTGTTCCGATTTCGTGTTTCGTATTACGATTTCGTGTTTTGTGTTCCGATTTCGTGTTTCGATTTCCTGTTTTATGTTTTGTCTTTCGTGTTCTGCACTTGTGGACCATCGTAGGTTATTAATATTTCAGATAGTACACTTCAAAAATGAAAATTAGTTATACCGGTCAGAAAACGCTTGGAGATCCCTCCTCCCGCAACGCTCTGCTTTTAGGCTACATAGGATTGGAGTATATTCTTAAGCCTGGTTTCCTTTTGAATCGGGAGCACCCGCCGATTTTCGTAGGCTCCTTGCGGTGAAATGGAAACCGCGCATCGGGAGATCGGGAGTGAATCGGAAGGAGCCGGCGATTTTTCAACATGTTGAATTATCGGGAGCCATCGGGAGCGCACCGGCGGTGCAGTGCGTTGCGGCGCTCCCGATTCAAATGGAAATCAGGCTTTACTGGGTTACTATGGATCAGGGGGTAATGCTCTCCTTGATAATTGACTCAAATGAGAACAAGTAGGTTCTCGCTCAAACATCAAGATATAATATCAATAATCAAATGAATGCGCCATCAGCATTGTCTAGTACACCTCTGGATTAAAATAATGGCGAAGTTAGTTATATCGGAACGAAACAGAGGCTACATACAATAGAGGCTGATTCGTTAATATTATACCACAGGGCATGACACAATCATTACAAGATCCCTTGCTAAGGCGCCATTGTGGCAGGCTATGGAGTACATTCTCCTGGAAACAGAAAGATTGCCACGCTTACCGGTTGTGAAAACATCTTCTTGTACATTCGTTCTTCATTATTTCGGTGTTTTAAGATACGCCTACAGAGAAAAACAAAATACGACGGTTATGACCACACAACCAGGAAGTAAATCACTGTGCAGGCAGTCCGGATTGTCTGAATAACCACCTGTCTGAAGCGACCAACTGTCTCAAGCGACCACCTGTCTGAAGTGACCACCTGTCTTAAGCGACCACATGTTTCAAGAGACCACCTGTCTTAAATGACCACCTCTTTTAAGCGACCACATGAGTTCAAAAAGGTCAAGCACATTCAAAATAATGCAGGCTCGTGAAATCGATTTCTGCAGTTAAAGACATTACCGTTGTAAACTTAACTTGGATATGAATAGAACACGCTGTGCATCATTTAAAAAGTTCTCTATTTGCACTGCCGTTGGAAGTGGGCTGCGCGATATGGATTAGCAAAGCCACTACCTGATACAGTCAAAACTGTATTAACGGCCACCTCTATAGTGCAGCCACCTGTGTAAAAGCCACTCTTCATAGCCCCAAAATGACACTTCTTATAGAAATCAACCTGGACAAAAAGGCCACCGGTCATTTTCCTTAGGTAACAGAAAGATTACCATTATATACAGATTTCACTGTATGACACTACCAATTTGATCAGTAGGCAAAATGGCTAAGATGAAGACATCCTGAGAAATGGCAAAGCCAATGTGGCAGATAGAATCCAATGAGGATGGTAATAAGGAAGAGAGTTCAAACCTTAGAGATGTTGAATTCAACTGTATCCATAAACAGATTGGCATTTACATATTACACGTTATTCAAGTGGTGCTAGAGCGATCATCAGCAATGGCTCACAGACCAGATTGCCTTGCAACAATGATGCAACGCACAGTCGAGTACCTACCCATTAAGCACGTCGATTTCTCTGGCGATATCTTCGTCGCCTGGCGCCAGCTTCGAGGCCAATAACAGGTGGTGTTGGGCACTTTTGAATTCTCCCATTTCCGAGAACGTCTACACCAAAAGAACACAAAATATCCTACATTTCTAAAGGATAAGAAAAGTAATCACCAAACATCAACCACCTGTTTTTCTACGACCACATTCATGTGATATTCAGTGGCTTTGAAGAAAAACCAAATCAGTACAGACTTCTTGAGAGATCTATTCAACAACCGGAGACAGAGATTGCAGCAGCAGGGGTGCGAAAGGCAACAACAACGGAAACGCCCCAGAATCATGATGATTGGTCATTATATACTGTTCATCATCATCATTGACGGTCTTATGCTAAAAGTTCAGCATACATACCCCACTTACTAGGCAACTGTAGCAATGCGCAGTTGTCCAATATTGGGAACATAGCGATTATGTACAATGCGGTAACGTGTGTTAAGATATCAATAGTCGTTGGTTCTCAGGTCAAATAGGGGAAACTTTACCGTCCAAAACAAGAGCACGACAGCATTTCCAAAGAGATAACTTAGCTCTATTATTTGACAACATACGGTGGCTTCACTGCTACATTAAGAAAGGCCACAGTGCCTACAATGCTTCTTAGTTTGGGACGGTACTGCCCACCTCAGCAGCCTGTTTCTCTTCTTTGCAACACATGCATAAACAGAGGTTCTCCACAGAAATTACATGGTGACTTACATCAGCCAAGGAAACACCAGGACACACATAATCAGACGTTAGTAAGTGACTGTGCTCATAAGAGCCCTCGTTCATTAACAGTTCTCACAGTAACTGTCAAGTTTCAGTGAGAGAGCTTGCTATGACTCGATTTTTCTCTCGCTTTTCATGATTAGGTGGTCTTAAGACAATTTTTGTCACAATTGTCGAACATTAAGAACTCCAGCTATCCCAAAGACAGACTGCAGAGGCACATCAATCAGAAATTAAACTATTGTCAGCATTGCTTTGCTTATAAGTCGATATAAGCTTTATTCCTCATTACAACATTCCGTTTTGAATTAAAATAGAATAGCTAGTAATTGAATTTAACCACAACTTTAAACAAAATAAAATAATTAAACGGAAAATCTCTACCATGCCTTATCTTATCTATGATATAGCCATGAAGCATTGGTTCTATGAAGCTCATGTTGGTGATAAATTCAATCTTCTCTGATCACTGTTGCATTCTGCCGAATAGATCGTCGGTGAAGACCTTACACTGTGAGAAAAAAAGTACTGAAAATGTACTGAAAATTCAGTACTTTTTTATCATGTACTGAAAATGTACTGAAAATTCAGTACTTTTTTCTTCTTCAGATTACATAATCACACCTCAGACTGGAAATCGGTATTTTCAGTACTTTTTCAGCACTTATTTTAAAATGTGCTGACTTTTTTTCAGCACATTTTCAGCAATTTTTCAGTAGGTACGCTCTTTTCAGTACTTTTTCAGCACTTTTTAAGTACTTTTTCAGTACTTTTTTTTCTCATAGTGTTAGCAGGTTGGATCAAATGCTCCCAGGGTTTCAACAAAAATCAACCCGAGAGATGATAAATTGCCTTACTCTATCGGTTAACAATGCTGGTTGTGTTACTGGTCGCATACGGGCTTACCTTTCCAAGTCTGTAACGAGCTTTCACGTTGTCTTTCTCTATCTCCAAAACCTAGGAAACATCAAAATCTCATGATAAAATCCTTAAAGATCGGATATTGATAAAATGTAATAACATAGATAGATAGATAGTTTATTTTGATCATGAAATAAGCAAGATGAATACAAGGCAAGGATAAATTAAAACAGTCTAGGTTCACATGATCAGGGTCATCCCTTAAGCAACGCTGCTTGTTTGTTTGGGAGAACCTCATTTACATTTGTCGAGACCAAGAGTCAAGACTGAAATTGATAGCTTCTTATTACGACACTGTGACGACTGGTCACACAAATGATGAAACTAAGAAGTCTATTTTATTTTCAATTTTGATTGCAACACAGTCACTTGCTGTATTTAAGCAACATCTTAAACGGTACTTTGAAAGCTCGTAATATGACATTAATGCACATTGCAATCTCAGTAAATTGATAAGTACAGTGTAATCACAGGTAAACCCTGCCTTCCGTATGTTTCTATTCTATATTTGCTCCAGTATATAATATTCTAAATTGAAATACAGTGAAACCTGTCTGTAATTGTCACCTTTGGGACCTGAGGAAAATGACCTTTATAGATAGGTGGCCTTTCTATCCAGCTTGATATCTATAGAAAGTGTCATTTTGGGGTTATAAAGAGTGGCCTTTATAAACAGGTGGCTGCTCTATAGAGGTGGCCGCTAATACAGGTTTGACTGCATTTTTCCTCGTTAGAATGCTTTCTGAGGCCATCCAAAAGATAGAAGCGGACAACCTTCCAGTTGTCTCTTCAGCGTTCAAATAATACAATTTACCTGTCTTAAGCGACCAGCTGTGTTAAGAGACCACATTTTGCTGTCTTACGGGTGGTCACTTAAGACAGGGTATAACCGAGCTTGTGACTCACCTTCGAGGCATGTCTCTTTGCTTCTTTGAACTGTTTCAGTCTCAGACAACACAACGATGAATTGAGATTGAGTTTGACGACCATTTCTTCCATCAGCTGCTGGTCCTGTTCATCTCTTAAATTTGCATATTCCATGATTCTAGACGCCTGTAAAACAATAGAGAAAATAGAGCTAAGAGAGAAAAAAGGAAATCATTGAGAAACCAAAAGGGGTTGAACTTTATAGCCTTAGTATTGCTAAATCAATACCAAAAATCCATTAAAATAAGGCGAGAAAATTGACCATAAAACTCTCTCAGTTATTCGACGGGGGGTTGTCCTATATCTGCTGTTTAGCTTGTCTATCTTCCATTACTACTTTGAAATAGTTCTCCTGGAATAGGAGTTCTCCTTCTCCAGTGGTATGCGAGTATAAAGAAAATATATAATGATAATGAAGTACTTTGCATTTTAAAAGTTCAATTTTGAATTATTTTGTAAATTACAAGATCGCATGTTTGTGCTAGAATTGTTTTAATTTAACACCTGTCCAGCATAAATTTGTGAACAGAGTTACGGTGGAACGCACGTATGTTTTGATAGCCTCGGTGGAACGCACTACCGGAGGCATCTGCATGGCAACATCATTGCTAACATTCAAGGTTAGTCTAAAACTGAGAGATCTTACATCTCAATGTTTTGTATACTAGTTACTAGTAATTCACATGTCACGACTCTTTAACTTGCAAGTGTATTTTTGGCTTATGTAAGTAGCAGGGCCGGATTAGAAGAAAGGGTCGTAGGCCAAATTACAGGCACGGTTAAAAGTTTGGAGGGCCTATCACTCTGATAGGACTGTAGGCATTAGTCTATTGTGCCTAATGGCTAATCCGGCCCTGGTAAGTAGAAGTCATTCCTTTACTTGCCAGTTAGGATTTTTGACAAACAAACATACTTACAATGATACAACTGCTTCTTAGGTAGTTTTATTTAAAAAGGAGAAATGTCTCTTCATCATTTTCTCTGGGCAAATGACCAAAAATTACTGTGCTGGGGAATCCTAGCACCCCTCCCCCCATCGGGGAATTTGCAGCTACCCTGTTGGGGAAAATTAAGCTTGCAGTTGTAGTAATCTCTTCCACAATCCCGTTTAAAAAAGTCGTCATGCTTTAAATCTAGATGACGAGCTAATTGCAATGTATTTCGAGGCTTAGAAATGCGTATTTGGTATTTTTTTCAATGTTAACTCATTTAAAAAAAATACGATATTTGGTTAGCCTCCCAGGGAAGCATAGCCCCTCCTTCTGGAATTTTCTGGTGCTACCCGTCAGTAAGAGTGATGTAAGACATTATTGCACAGAGCACAGGTACAATCATTACCTTGCCGTATTTTGCAAGTGCTCTCCTCAGCTGATTCTGTAAAAACGCGTCATTGCCAACCTATAGTAAAAACAAATGATAAACAATGATAAATCACTGATTACTTATTAGGGCTGACAAGTAACCTTGTAGGTCATGTGATTGACGTGACCATGTCAACATAACGATAATTATCCATCGATCAAACGATAATCGCATGATCACATTAGAATGATGGTGATTACCAATCGATCGATCGATAATCGAATAATGGCGTGATCGCATGTAGGTTAGTTGTTTTAACACCTTAGACTTTAAGTTGCTGTTCGTCAGTCGAGTTGGGGACTTCAGTGAACAAAGTTGCTTCTTGCTGTTGACCTAGCCTTGTCTAATCTGTCGTCAGTCACTCAGTCTCATTCTCTGCAGTATTACAACATTACTGTGGCAATGTTCAGCGATCCTTCCAAAACCTTCCAATAGAAAGTCTAAAACTTAGAGAACGATCCCGCAGGGTTCCCATGGACAATTTCTGCAGGTCACTATAGAAAGTGTGAAACAGAAGAAGTCAGATAAATGAGTATCGCTGAAGTAAATATTTCAATATAGGTCTACAGGTCAAATTTTGCCATTCAAATGGTTTAGTGGTAAAAGTCAACAAAACTTTACCGGACAAATGGGAATTATTTATGCATATTCCAATTCGAAGCTTAATTGAAGGTTGATACTTGAAACAGGAGGATTTCTATGCTCTCCAAAGTGCAAAACGGTAACACTCTGTGCACAAGAACCTCGGTGTGTTGCGTATTTGTGAGGATCAATAGCCTAATGGGTAAGAACTTGACTCCGGAGCCAGGGGAATTTGGTTCAAATCCCAGCTTGGTCCAAACAGATTATTTGAGTTTTACAAGCTAACAGTCCTATGTTGTGAGCTCCTAGGGTCCCAGATAATCACATGTCGAGATTGGAGGGGTGGTGTTATGCAAAAGGCAGAACTTGTGTTGTGTATTCGTGAGTGCTGAAGGTCTAACATGTAACTTGAGATTGTGACATATGAAGGAAACGCATGACCATGTGTCCAATATGGAACTTGCTGAGCTGGTTGGTGACAGATGGTCCTTTAGAACCGGTCTCCATGCTTGAGCAGCAAGACCCTTACAGTTGGCTTAGCCAATTTGCCCATCGTTCAAATGCCCCCATAGCAAAGAACAGTTCTTTACAAATTTCCATCTAACAACGTTTTGATACACTACAATCCAATGTAAACACCATAACGTTTAAAACTGTATCCTGCTGGTGGATTATAAATGCAGATTGCCGTGTTCATAGAGACAAAGCTGTAATCAATTACGACACTATTATATAAATATATTCACAAAGCATAATCAGGATAGACAAGGGGCGCAGTTTACAACGTGCCAAATTATATTTCTCATCTGTGTCACCCGTTTAGAAGGATTGCAACTGTAGTGGCTGATGCGCAGCCAGTGTGAACTTGATGGCGTCATTGTGTAGTCATGTGATTGTAAGAATATGTAGCTGTGTCATCCTGTAATCATCCTCTTTGCCGTCTGTATTTTGTCGTGTTAACAACTCTATCTGTCCTCTTATCTACGCTGCGTCTCACGACATAGAGCTCTTGGCACCAACGAAGATATGTACTCCATGGAACTCTCCCTGTCGTGGGACCAGCAACCTCTCTATCTAATCTATATTATGTGGAATGCGAAAGCTTTTATCTTCGTCTCTCGGCTTTTGTCTTCTATACAACTAATATGCAAAGGTCTTCCAATGGTCAGTAGTCACCTGTCGTAACGAATCAGCAGCTTTGTAAATGTCTTCAAACGTGGATGATTTCCGTTCAGCCTAAAAGTCAAACATTTCAACCATTGAAGGTTTCAACAATGAAATTGCCAAATCTTAACTGATTAGTCACAAATCCATTCATTATGACATTACTGACAATACTCTACAAATGTCAATGGAAATCCCTACAAATGATCACACAAATGCAGTCGAACCTGTATTAGCCGCCACCTCTATAGAGCAGCTACCTTTATATAAAGGCCAATCTCCGTAGCCCCAAAATGATACTTTCTAAAGAAATCAACCTAGACAAAAGGGCCACCTGTCTATAAAGGTCACTTTTCTCAGGTCCCAGAGGTGACCGTTGTAGACAGGTTTGAATGTATCTTGAGTTCTGGACAACGTATTCATACAATAAGTGACATGTAGAAGGCTCCCAGGGCGAGAAGATAATTGCTTATAATGGCATCTGCGGCACTATGGCATATGCACATACGTACATAGGTATATAGGAATGTTAGGTAAGTAGGTAGGTAAAACGGTTTGGCCGCATCATGATGACAATCGTCATTATCGTTTGCACAGTAAGCAAATGCGGCTCGCCCAAATCATTCTCTCTCGAGCAACCTGTTGTGTGAAAGAGAGGCTGAGGTCTATCGAGGCCATGAGAAATGAGTGAATAAATAAACAAATAGGAATGGCCATGAGCAATCTTACTTCTGTCCTTTGAGTAACATGATCAGCAGCATTCTCGTCGATAAAATGGATCAGCTCAATTTCATACAACACTGGAAAATAAGCGTAATTTCGATCTTAACATTTCGGACAAGCAGAAAAATGTCATAATGGCAAGTGTCATGTCATGTCATACCACAACATGGTCAATTTGTTATCTAGAAATAGGTTAACTTGTTCTACCGTGAATATATTTTGTCTGTCGAATAGGCATAAGCAATACTTTGGGCAAACCCCTGCTTCACTGTATATCTGTTGGATTCTCTTGCCTGCTGGTCACACAGAGCAGGATTACAGCATTCGTTAGAGCCAATAAATCGATGTTGCTCGATACACAGGGACCCGCTACCACAAAGCAAATTATAAAACACCACCAACAGCGAACAAGTAATAGGCCTACCTGTAGCATTTGCAGGAATCCGTGGAGGAACACCTAGTTTTCCATAAGCATAATGTGGTTCAACAAGAAAACGAGAAATCTCCCCTTTCTTCATAGTGCTGACACTCAAGTCCCATCCAGCGATGCAGCCTAGTATAAACACAGAAGAGAGTAAGACAATTTGATGTTAGCGGAGGAGAATCAAGATTCCTAAAGAAGAACATCATAGATGGAGCAGTTCGCAGTTCCTCTAATTGCTTGGTGGCATCTACAGAACATATCATATTCAACAAAGCTCAACTTCCCAATCTTGATTAATCCCCTTCAGTTCTGATCAAAGTTTGACATTACAGAAATAATACTACAGTGTATTCTGGTTACAAGCCAATCAGATGCATGCAAAATTACTTATAGCCTATAGAAACATTCATAACACAATTCAATACATTCAAGGCTGTAGAAACCGCCTTTAAATGTAAGTCACTGATTCATAAAACTACGGAAACTAAATCATGCAGCCTCTTCATAAACCTTGGTCTTTGGGTTCCAAGTGTTATAAGCACATGTGTTAACCTGTGTCGTAGCTAATAAAAACCCTTTGCGTAATATGCCAGGATTTTAATGAAACGAAATAGATAGGTCCTAATACTGTTCGTTAGAGGTGCGAGTCAAAGCAGCCCAGACCCCAGGTTAAGCTTGACCCCAAAACTAGAAAAGAGCC
Source organism: Calvadosia cruxmelitensis (assembly GCA_900245855.1). Taxonomy (NCBI): domain Eukaryota; kingdom Metazoa; phylum Cnidaria; class Staurozoa; order Stauromedusae; family Kishinouyeidae; genus Calvadosia; species Calvadosia cruxmelitensis. The sequence goes on along the minus strand of OFHS01002987.1, from coordinate 6,975 downwards.
AACCAGACCCCATTGTGCCCTATCGAGAAGTGGTAACAGAATTGAGTGAATCTATCAGTGATGGATTTCAACGCCATAAAATCTTTCCTTTTTTAACCCGCCAGCTTCTTGTTACTACTCCATGACGTGTAAACATTTCCTTTTCCAGTACTTTTTTTAGAACTTTTCTCATCTTATCAAATAATGATTTCCCAATACTGTGATTGTCCCCACTGGTTGGATTCCATATATTGCCACCTTGCTTGTGTTAACTCACCTCACCCCAGATGTCCCAGTCACGTAATATCTCACAATTTAGCTAAACCAGCAGCTGGATATCAACGGGCTTCGATTGCACCAGAGATGACTCCAAAGTTCACATTGACATACGGCAACGGAAAACAAGCACAGTTTGAATTCAAACAACCATACCTTCTCCAATTCGATACTTTGTCTGTTTTCCACGGAGCCGACTTGAATCAAACGGTTCATCAGAATATTCTAAATAGCTATTGTAATGCACTGCAAAATATGAAAAAATCACATTTATTCCAAGACAGACTCAGCTAGGAAGTACTTGCAGAGAAGACTCTATTTTAAGAGCTTCAGAACTTCAAAATTTAAGAACACATTTTATTAGTCAATCTGAATTAGTGCAGGGAGATTGAAGGGGAACTTACCTCTGACAATGGCTCCTTGTGACACGACAGGACCAGTGCCATTCCTGACAATTTCCTTGCGAACACCGCCATCCTTTGAAATGTCAGTCATCCTCTTTGCCAGCAATTCAAACGGAGTCTATAACACAACAAAACCCATGCAATGTTGCTAATTAGTCATATGTTCTCAAAAGGTAAAGATAATAATAAATAATAAATTGAATGGAACACTCTCTACGTAGGATTTGTTGATCAATTATTCCAACCACGATGAGAATAAACAGAATGAGAATTCCTACAATCCCACAATACTAAACGCGCTATGTTGTCTGTCTGCCGGTGTGTCTGTCTGTCTGTGTGTCTGTCTGTCTGTCTGTGTGTCTGTAAGTGCCCTCGAAACGCGTCCTCCGTTGAGCTCTTCTCCGCCGAGATAGTTACTTTTCCACACTTCCCTCTCACAAAAGTCGCAACAGGAAGGCTGTCTTCTCTGAATGGCAGCAATCGCATACTCTCCTTCTTGACAGCGGTGTAGCTTTTCGCATTTAAAATTCGACGTTTTCATCGCAGCTTCGCCATTTTGAGTGTTTCTTCGCCATTTATTATTGCTGTGTGCACGGAATGGTTTTGTCCTCACGTGATACAAGCTGCGAGACCGAAAGCCTGGACCCTGGCTTCCGGTACGTCACGTTTCGGTGCAGACGTTTTGGCGCAGGATCGTTTTGACGCCAAGACATTTGGGCGCAGGCAAATCAGTGCGAAAGGCTGTGCAAAACACAACGAAAAGAGACCGCGGACTTGTAAACTGATGACGTATTTTGCGGAAATCAATTTGTGCATACGAAAACACGGAGCATGGCTGAATTACACAGTTATTTTCATCCGCAAGTCAAACAGCGAGCCTTCTAACCGTGGAGTACATGCTTACTTTGTAGATCTTGTAGCCTTGGGGTATGTGTCAAATGGCCCCCATGATGTCATTACTTCATTTGTGAGTAGTTTCCCTCAGGCCAACTTCATTATAAATACAATACTGTGTAGTGGACATTACCTGCTACGAGGCAAAATAGAGAGAGAGAGAGAGAAGGCAGGCAAAGCCCGCCGTATAAGTGTGTTATCATTCGTCCATCTTATTCACCCTCAACCTGATAGACTGAGATGCATTATGCTGAGTCCTGCCATTGGCCCTGGCGGCATAGCCGCTAGTTATACATAGAGGTGGAACCGATGCATTGATTAATCGACGCACGGATTTTGTTATTTACAATCGACTGAAATTCTGAAAAGTCGATCATTGATTTAAAAAAATTATTCTCCGTAAGACTGGTCGATTACAGGTCCTAACAGCCAATGCATTGATCAACAATTGGTTGTTGATGCCGATGCATTGATTGTTGAAAAATTACCATCGGCCCATTTCTAAAGCGAGGTTTACCCAGCCTTTTATCCCTTTGCGGGTCGTCAAACTGGGCAGCACATTGCGAAGGTGACCATTAGGCTATAGGCAGGTTTCATTGTAATACTAACCAAATTGGAATCATCAGGATCCTTTGGCGTGCCAGAAGATTGAGTGCAGTCAAGGTTCAAGTTGTCTAACAGATCTTCATTGCAAAGGTAATTCATTTCTTCAATCAGATCATTGTTTCCATCGTGATCCACTTTAAACTGAACATCCTTTTCGTGCTTCAGATCATTCAAATCTAGGCCACCATGCTTCAGTGTTAAACCAAAATCGACTTCCTGAAAAACGATTCATGCTTGAATTAGGTCACATCAAAAATTATTTTGACATAAAAACTACTTCGTTACAAGAAAAACTACTGCCTTGCAAAGCTACTTCATTACTCCAAGATCTATGATTTTTACTTAAATAAAGTAACAAAGTAAAATAAAATATTTTAAAACTATTTTTACTTTGTTACTGAGGAACACTTGTGACGAACAAAGTGGTTTCTATGCTGAGTGAGACTGTGAGGATTGTATGTCTGTGGTATCATAAGAAGTGTCAAGTGTTGTGGTGTCACATTATCATATGCGTACGTGTTGGATGGTTCTGGTGTCAACGTGTGTCAGCGGTAGTTTTGTAAAGGTCATGCGTTGTAAATATATAGTAGGTCTATCGTGTTTTGTTGAATATTATTCAGTGTGCTCAAAGTTCTTGGCGAGGAGCCACTCGCAATGTTGTCGTCTCTGTCTCCCTCGCACCGAACCATCGACTTACAAGCTAACGGGCCAGATTGGCATTCGGCAAGGTGCGAGGGAGACCAGAAGTCTCGAGCGGGACAACTTACGGAGAGGAGCGCTTTCTGGTTGCTAATTATTTTTGTATTAAAGAAAGAGAACTGACAGAGAGGTACTTTCTGGTTGCAAAAGGAGACAAACTGAGGAAGAGAGATCGACGAGAGAATTTTTATTCAGACGTTGAACGAAAGCGAACGAGTGACGAAGGAGAACGGACAAGAGCGAAAATGGCGAACGATAACGAAGACGAGCGAAGAGACAAGACAAGCGAACGAGTGGAAAGGGAGAATCGAGAGGAGAACAGCAAGACGAGAGAACGAGTAACGCAACGAAGAGAATCACAACAGCGGACGGTCGAGAAGAGCAGCAAGAGAGCGATGAACTACAGAAGAGGCAGCAGAGATTAGAGAGACGAGCAACAAGCGACAAATAAACAGCAATGGACACAGAGAATTGGACAAGGGATTGTATGTGGTGTCCAGTTTCGTGCTCTGTGTATGTGTTGTTTTCGTTTGGTCTCACATTTTTGTTGAATGGGTTTTTAGTGTTGTTGAGCTGTTTGGTTTGTGTTGTGTGGCCGTTTGTGTTATTTGGTAGGTTTGTTTACGGTTTGTGTTGCAGTTTGCTGTCAGTGTCGTGCATGTCCTGCGGAAGTGATCTGTCGTTTCGTCTTGGATGGCGTGAATGTTAAGATTTGTAAATCTGGGTGGCGTGTATGTTTTGTGTCCGTAAGATTTATAGATCTGGGTGACGTGTGCGTCTTGTGTCAGTGAGTTCTGTAGAACTGGGTGGCGTGTATGTCTGTGGTATCATAACAAGTGTCAAGTGTTGTGGTGTCACATTATCATATGCGTAGGTGTTGGATTGTTCTGGTGTCAACGTGTGTCAGCGGTAGTTTTGTAAAGGTCATGCGTTGTAAATATATAGTATCGTGTTTTGCTGAATATTATTCAGTGTGCTCAAAGTTCTTGGCGAGGAGCCACTCGCAATGTTGTCGTCTCTGTCTCCCTCGCACCGAACCATCGACTTACAGATGCATGAAGAGTTGGACAGCACATTATAAAGCTATGATTCGCTTTAGTAATAACGAAATATTACTAATATGGCACACTGTGACTGTCTAAGCACTTCATAACCGTATAACTGTATACGGCATGTCAAACACTCCAACTTCATTCGAAAACTTTTCTAGACGACAGACCTGAGTCTTGAGCTTCGATTAAACTCAGATTTAAAGTTCCAGAGTTCTAGAAAGCTTGTGCTTCGAGAAAGACCTACACAAAGACACAGGCAATAGAACATACTTCCTCGTCTTGGTGCGTGAAATCTTCAAGCGGTGGCATCTCATCGCAGTCGGCACTCTCCATGATACTAATTCAGAATGAAACGAAATCAGAATGCACGTGGGTCAAATCAAGTTGAAACAAACCAAAACAAATTCCATGTCAGATCAAAAACACGTGCTACCGCGCATGCGTAACGACGGAGTATCTTCAAATCGAGACCACCGGAAAGAGAGGATAGTTTTCAAGATGGCGCGTCTGAGATGGTTGGTAAACAGTGGAGCTGCGATTGCTTGTGGCCTTTCGGTAACTGTGCTTTCTATTCGCAATGCTCACGCTAGGCCCGATCATGATGTATCTTCAAATTATTTAAACCTAAATAGAGACTTTGGCTTTTGGGATGACAATTGGGACCTTCGAAAGTCGAGTAATTCTTCGTCAAAAAACACCTCCAAATCGAAATCCGTTCCTGATTCGACGCAAACCGTTCCATCCGATTCAACCGATGGTCTGAAGCAGGCAATTTCGGATTTAAGTGACAATAGGCTGAAAAAGATTGCTGAAGATGAAACAAAATCACCACGTCATCGTCCATCAAGACATCTCATTTTTGTTCGTCATGGCCAGTACATCAAACTTCCTGAAGACGACGCTGAACGGAAGCTAACTGATTTGGGAAGGTCAGTCCTCCTACTGATCAGTTATAGACTACAACTTGTAATGCATACATCTGGTTATTCAGTTGAATTTTGGCTGTAGTCGAAATTTTTTATTCAAGGCAGTCTGTAGCAGGGTTTTTACATTTGTTTAAGTTGTTTTGGTAACTTCGCCTATCATGCATCCGGACTGGAATCTTTGTAATTTGCGCGGCGGAGAAAATTTTTTCGAAATATTATGCGCGGTTGGTCTCTCCGATTCTCTCGTTGATGTGACAAAAATGCGCGATCCAGCAACGGTTATCAGCTTGAATAACAGAGTTACAGTAAGAATTGCGCGGATAGAGACTGTTTTTCAGATAAAATGTCTGCAGCTGAGCTCAATTCTCAAAATCTGCGCGGCCGCGGATTCAGCAGGCCAGACTTGCGCGGCAGAGATCTCCGCCGCGCAGTGCATAAATTCCAGTCCGGCCCGGTCATGCATTAGCGGGGCAGTGGGCCAGACCTACCTGGCAGAATTGTCCCTGTTCTACCTTCTGATATTTCTTCAGCGCATCGTGGCTAAGCATCACACGCAGAATTAAATATATAATAATAGTATTTGAACTGTTATGTTAGTGTTGCCTCTCTGACATTAATGTCATATGTATCAACGTTTAGAGGGCTTGGTCATAAACCTAAAGGGAATCAAAGCATAAGGCGTTTCAAACTATTACAGGATATATTTGTTGAGGCCAAATGGATAGTAAACGAGTTGATTTCGGTAGATATTTAATTGTGACGGATAAGGCGGCTGGTAGCCAGCACTCGAGAATGCTTGAGAGTACAACTTGGAAGAGCTAGGACAACATTACAAAATACAAGTACAGTGTAATTAACTCAGTACATTGTAACTCAGTTAATATCACACCCTCGGGAAAATTGTAAAACGTGGTATTACCCGAGTCGTGACAATAACCGAGTCGCATACTCAGACCCCTAATTTTGCAGAAAAGGAGGTCATAAAACAGAACAGCTCTGTATCAACATCAAACAGAGCTATTATATAGAAATTTAAGCAGCGCAAGACGTATTTTCTTGGATTTGTCACGCTCAATTAGGCAAACACAATGAAAAACACTTCATCAACTTTTCCTTTCACGACAATTGCGTCACCTATAAATTCAAGCATGGCAACAAATCACAGAAAGCGTGACAATAAGCGAGTGTAAACATAAAAATCCTTTGGAAATCCGTGATAGTATCCAAGATGTGACAATATTCAAGGTAATATTAACTGAGTAAAGCAAGAGAAAGCTGAGGGACTAGCCAGTGGAATTTCACTTTCCGTGGCAATAACTGAGACGTGATAATATCTGAGGTGATATTAACCGAGTTATACTGTAGTGTATAGCGACTTACGGAAGACGCTGATTGGAGGCCTGAGATCTGACGTAAATGCTTGATAACTGATAAGATCCGCCTTTGCCACAATATCTTTGTGTGGTATATCCAGTATCCTGCTCAGGTTAGTATGTATGATTCCACCTAATGCTTTATACATGCATTCTCATAGGGTACAGGCTCTAGCGACTGCAAAGAGACTGGCTGTCTTGCTCCCATCTGTTGACCGGATGGTTGTTTCCACAATGTGCAGAGCTGTTGAAACCGCAGGTGTGATTACTGACCAGTTGGACGATGTAGGCAAGGAAAGCTGTCAGCTGCTCTGTGAAGGAGCCCCCTACCCTCCTGAGCCACCATCAAAAAATTGGACGCCAGAAAAATGGGTATGTCCTGTTTACTAGTTACCTTCGGTAGGCCTAAGCAAGAAGCAGTTGATTTAAGACTGAGGGATGGAATTAACCTTCATGAATCAATTAATGAAACTGAGTTTAATCTAGGTAGGTGAAAGCAGGATAAAACAAATCAAACTGAGCAGAACAAATCTTCATAAAATAGGAACCTGACAATTTTTAATCTGTTATAGTACTGATGTTTAAAGCCTAGTCGATTTTCCTCTTGGTTAATTTAAACTTATATCAATTTATTGTTTACTATTTAGCACATAATCGTTAAAGTGCTCATAAACCCAAAAACGTTTATTCCAGATATTGGGGCAATCAACGTTGAAAGTTACAAATATCGTTGAAATTTTTAGTTTTGAGATCTCCTTCTATTTTT
>OFHS01002985.1:0-18616 GCA_900245855.1 Calvadosia cruxmelitensis | reverse complement strand
CAGCGTGGAAACAGGCCCTCCATAAAATTGTCAAACTCCTCTAAAGTAGTCTGTATCTGTAAGTACTACTAATCTACTGCCTATTTGTAACACTTTTTGAAACTTAGTTTACATATAAAGATTTTGTCAATAGCTAAATTTGCCTATTATTTATTTTCCTTCTGATTATCTGCTAGCCTTTTGAGAGCCAATCTTGAAGAATTCTGACTTTTATCTAAGGCATACCATGGTTCTTGAGCCAGTTTTGCTACTCTTCTTCCACATTTCTAAGCAGCAATGATTTGCATTAGTAGTTTTGCCAATTACTTCTCACTTTTCTGTGCCAGCAATGCTGGTTGACTGATTGAATTGTTTTCTTAAATAAAGTTTTGTTTCTATCTTTAAATAATCCAAATTTAAGCGTATGCCTACCTACCTCCTGCATTTCTACGCTGATTTTGCTTATTTATTCCAAAAGGACTGTTAGATTATAATTGAAAAAGACCGTAATCACCCCATTAATGTGTTTACAATACAAGTCGTTTGCAGGCTGTTAAATTATATTTAATTGATTTTGGAAATATGCTGATATATTCTATGAAACTAACAGTGAAAACACATTTCGTTGCTACGAAAGTTTGTCCAATAGGTGAAAATATGCAATAAACTGTAGTCTGATTGAGCACTGGTAGGAGATTGGCAAACTGTAGACCAAGGCAGCGCTGGATTGATGGACTTCGACGTTGGTGTGGCTCACCAGTGTCCTCCATTGTCGAGAAGGCTACCGCCCGTCACCCAATCCCCACAGCACCGGATCGCAGTCATGCAATGGAGCTGAGAAGCCATCATGTCCGCCAAAGCGCCCCAGGCGTATGACGACGACTATATGATTGAGCAGATTCAAAGAATATCTCTCAGAGTCTCAGTGATCTAACATTTCGTTGTTTTTCTTTCTTCCAGTTCCCAATTCACCTGGTGGCTCAAAGTTTGAACGCAATATTCCACCACCCCCGAGTGTAAGTCTTTAAACAATAAAAGTCGGTTGATTCAGTCACTAGCGTTGCCTCAAGTACTGTGGTTTGCAATCCAAACAGTGCTCGTCTCTGATTCAAAGCTCGAGAGAGCCAGGAGTGCATTGGAGATAGATCAGATGCGGGGGGCAGCTGACCTTCCTGACTCTTGTTAACTTGTGCACAATTGTTTGTGCTCCCAATTGCGGTAACCCACAAAAGGATACCAGACTGGGTTTGACCCAGGCGGGACTTGAATCCTAGACATTTTGATCGAGAGCCTGGTGCCCTACCGACTGAGCTAAACCATACCAGGTCAAAGAGGAAGTTAGTGAAAGAGGTTCAGTAAACATTAGTGTATAATTTCTCTCTGTTGACAGGTAGGCCTACATGTAGGTTTCTATGGAAAAAGCATTGCTGGAAAACTGATGTTGATTTGTGGCCTACATGTTACAGAAATACCAAATATTGTATATAGAGCTGAGTCATTGCTTCGTCTCGGCATGAAGTCAATAGGTCTGCCAAGCCTCAAATTTGTTATGTTGCTTACTTGCTTATCGCCGACCGCCACTATGAAACATTTATCCATTGGTTTTCCATGTGATATGGCACGATAACACATAGCTCTTAGCCAATCAGATTGCAAGAATCCAAATTGATTTATAAAAAATGGCATATACACACCAGAATACAGTTAGTGTCTATTTTAAAGTTGATTATTACTTTGATGTAAGCCAATATCTCGTTTGATGTTCTGACGCCAGCAGTTCCTGTCCCAAGTCAAATTTGCTACTGATTCATAGCTTAGTCCAATACAATCGATGTTGTCAGCTGTTTGTTCTTGATACATTATCAGTCTCTATCCAAATGAATGTCAGGCTCCTTAAGTTGATTGGTTTGTTGGTTAGAGCACTGTCATGAGTGGCATATTAGGGCATTGTAGGTGCAACCGAGCAATCACAGACAGTGTTTTCTCAGCTTTTCCGAAGCTGGAATCACTTCCACATTAACGTAATTAACGTAGAGCTGTTCGTTCCAAAAGCCAGAATGATTGATAACAATAGTAGTGATTATGTTAGCGGCGTTGTCATGTCACAAGCTGCAATAGTCATACTATTGTATGATTCATTAACATTGCCGTGGTTTGTCTTTGTAGGTGCTGCGGATGTTACCAGAGGAAGAGAAGTGGTATAAGGAAATGACAGATTGGGCAAATGGAAAGGACTGAAACAGGACTTGCATGCTAATGTTGTGTACAAAGAACCGTTGCACGGTTACAAATTTATCTGGTTGCAATCAAATTTCAGCAACATCAACTTTCAAAACGATTAATTTGTTCTCGTGTTAAATTACTGATGTGTCGGTGTCAGTTGTGATAATCAAACTGATGTTAGGCCTATGGTTGGATTCGTCACCGAAGAAAATCACTCAGAAATTGACTTCTCAGATCTTTTTCTCTAGTACGTGTGTACATGTGTTTGCATTGCCATACTATATTCTTTCCTCTGGTTCACAGCTCCACATCAATCGTAATAGTAAATAACTTTCTCGGTAACGTAAAACAAGTGAGTTAAAATTACAAAGATTGGCCATCTTGAGCCTTAGTCCAAGCAGCAAGCAAAAGTGCTAAAGTAGCAAAGAAATGTCCACTCTGATTACATTGGTATGTGTTAAGATGCTGTTGACAACAACAAATTATGTAGTCATGACAACCACTGTTATAATCATGCATGGATTATGTCTTTGTTTCAACATGAACAGTTTTAAGGCTCGTAGAATATACAGTGTCATTGTTGCAGGTCGGTGCAATCTCTCAGTTGCGATAGCTTCCACGTCGATTGACAGATCTTGGCAGTGGTGACTTTGTCCGTGAGCGCTGTCTGTAGTTGCGCCTTGGGAATCTCTTCGATGGTGGTGACTCACGGTTGGCATGGTCTTGGCTGCCTCTACGTCCAACGTGTTCCATACCACCAGATCTAACTAGATCGCCCTTGTTGTCAGCTCTTTTTTGGCGCATCTCCTTGCGCTCTTCTCTTTCTTTATCTTTTTCTTTGACCTGCAAGATAAATCAATAAAATTAACTCCAGTTGAGATGCTGTTCGAACCAGGAGTATTCTAATCTATACGAACCTGAATTTTCTACTTGTGATTCACATCTGTAGGGAAGATTTTGCAGAATATAAAACTCTGGGCTTTAGTTCAAAATTGAGCTTCTATTGAAAGATTTGTTGCAATAATGAGATAATATCTTGCTGTTCTCGCCATGTGAGATTCTGCTTACTCCACTTTCAATTTTGTATGTGGTAATATATTATATTAATCTAAGGCATACAGAAGATAGCTCTATTGTCTTTCTCTGCTACTGCATGTCTGAAAATGATTTACCAGTTACCACTGACAAGATTGAAATGGTTTGAGTCGAATCAAATCACAAGGTGTCGAATAACGGAATAAGTGAACCTCCAAATTCAGGTATGGGTAATAAAATTTCCCTATGACCTTTCATTGCTTAGCTGTCATGGAAATGAGTGTTAAAATTATTTCAATACAGGAAGAATATCAATAAACACGCAGACATACCTGTTCATCTGTCAAAGGTAGCCAGTACAGGCATGGTTTGGTGTCGGTCTTGCGAAACAGATCATCCAGCAACTTAGCTGGACTGTCTTCTTTGACAGCCCGTTCTGTCTTTTCTATAGCTGAGAAAATAAAGCAAGTAGTAAAGCTTTGGGTATCAACGAATGTTCTCATTAAATGTTGACGTATTTGACCTATAGTGTTAAAACCCATTACAGTAGATATTCCTGCTGACCCCTGATTGTAGTGGATTGAAAGAATATCCAATAAAGCAGAGCACAACATAATGAAATGTGTTTAACTATTTAGTAAGCTGGATACAGTCAAACCTGTGTTAGTGGCCACCTCTATAGAGCAGCCACCTGTGTAAAGGCCACTTTTCATAACCCCAAAATGACACTTCCTGTACAAATCAACCTGGACAGAAAAGCCACCAGTCTACAAAGGTCATTTCCCTCAGGTACCAAAGGTGACCGTTAGACAGGTTTCACTATATTCACCTTTATCCTGGTGACGAGGTCGTTCATGAGTGATCCGTGGTCTTTGCTCCCTCTCTGTCTTTTCAGATGACACTGTGATCTTTTCTCCCAAAGCTCCATCAGTTTTCGAATGCATCTGAGAAAGACACAAAGAGTAAAACCTTCTTCCCAACCAATGGTTCGCTTAGGATGGACTTAACAAAATCAATTCTCAGAAACACAAATGATGAGTTAGCATGACACTCAGATTGGCTTGGCCATCTGCATCTTGCCTGACATGCTCACATTTACCCACAGACAAGCAGCCAGAGAGGAGACCTGTCATAGGACTCAAGCATTCACCCTTGTAGTCCACAGGCAAATGTGCTGCATGGCACACATTTACAAACGACAGATGACGAGCCACAAAACAATCAATTCTCACTAATATGATCACCTTGATGGTCTACTGAATACCCAAAGGAGGGCAGTGCTGCCAAAGACCTACCATCAGCCCCACGACAGGGATCATCATTGTGAAAAAACTACAGCAAACCTGAATTAGCGGTCACCTCTATAGAGCAGCTACCTGTGTATAAAGACCATTCTTCATAGCCCCAAAATGACACTTTCTATAGAAATCAACCTGAACAGAAAGGCCACCTGTCTATAAAGATCATTTTCCTCAGGTCCCAAAGGTGACCATTATAGACAGGTTTAACTGTATTTGTCTACAGTGACGGTAGCAAAGCGACTACTTACTAAAGTCCTCAACTACACCATCCACTGAGAACAGCCTATCTGTATTAGAGGTGCACCGATTAATTGGAAAATAATCGGTAAAGCCGATTATTTGGCAATATTTTGTGAACGGTGATCGGCCGATTATAAAATAATAATCGGTAAAGTAATAAGTTGATATTTGAATATCAAGTTTGAATATTAAGTTTGAAGTTTAGTTGAAATTGAGTTGTACGTTGAAAAAGTTGAAAATCCCGAAAAAGCAGCGGCAATCTATGACGCACCACTGTTTGTTTACGTTGGTTTTAGGACTTTTGTAATTCAACACCCATTCGTCATTTGAGCCAGCTATTGTAATATTAGATTTCATCATTTAATGCATTTATTTCCTTCATTTTGAGTAAGGCAAAAACTATACAAACTACATTTGAACTGTTGACTCTTTTCTTCTCTTTTGTTTCAAATATTATCTATCGTGTTAGTAATCGGTATTAATCGGTTAATCGGCCGATCAAGGAAGTGGCTGACCCTGGCGGATTCAAGTATCTTTGTCGTTGGCACTTAGAAGCTTGAACTTGTTTCTTTTTATATAGTTATAATTATTCTTTAGTTCCCCTCTATTATTCAATGTTAATATCAATAATTTGTTGTATGATGTATCATGTATCTGCTCCGTGCAAAAAAGCTTTAAGCTTATCGGATTTTCAGAATAAATGACGATTGATTGATTGATATGTTGACATATCGGGAAACTTTAATCGGGAAAATTAATCGGCAATTTACATGATTGGTGCATCTCTAATCTGTATAAAGGTCATCTCCAAACGCAGGCCTATCTGCAATGCTGTCCTTGTAATTCATACAAAAATGGATTAATTGTGTAGTTCAAGTTCAACCACATATCTCACCTCTTCTGGTCTGGCAAAATCCGCACGCAACACTTTAGGACTTCCTGAAGGCCACTTGATACCATCAATGGCACTTCTACTTGCAGCAGCTTCCTCTTCGCTTGCATACTGACGGAACACAAACAAAGCAAATGGAAATTTGATGAAAGTAAACCATGTGTCAGTTAAGCACCAAATCAGCACATAGGATGACATTAAAACAAGTAAAAGAGGTCAACATTCATATGCATAAATATTTTGAGCTTTCACAGTTAATCATCTTAACTCCCATTGCCGTTTCATGATAAAGACCGAGATACGCAATGGAGAAAGCATAGTCCACATGAAGTCACTTACTGTAGCAAAACAAAATGACTTAATTTTATTGATCCAGAATCCGTCTTCTACCAACGTCCCATTTTGTTGCAGAAACTCTTTCAATTGCCTCAGAGTAAATGGCCTGACCAAATTCTCGACATGTACAACATTGCAGGCCGGATTGGCAGCTGCTTTTGATTCACGGATCCTCCTTCCACTGAGTCCATCGTCAGGAAAAGCTAAATTTTGGTCGATGGAAACTGAAAAATATCAAATAAAATTTACAACTGCCGTGCTCATTTTAGTCAATAAATGTGAACCACAAGTCTAAACCTCCAGGGGAAAACACAAACAATTATTATTGAAGAATATTACGAGCACTACTCCAAATCTGTAAAACATCACAAGTAATTAGCAAGTGGGAAAAAACCTTTGACTGTGTAATACTTAGAGAAACTTTGGCAGCGTGTCAATGCAACCGTGTCAGCAACCCACGATCATCAATGGAATGTTCCAAGTGGCCGAAACAAAACTCCTCAGACTTATTGCACTCCACCCGTTGAAGGGGCTGCCAGCTTCGGCAATGTGAAAAACCAAAAGACTTAAGTCGCAGTATTCATACAGTAGTCCACTGGGATGATGTAAACAGCAGGATATCAAGCTGCTATGTGACTGACAATGTACTTTGATCATCTTGAAGAATGATTCTTTTTTCTCAAAGCTGAGTTCCAGAATTCATTAATCACTGGATATGTCTATGGCATAGGCAATATTATAATGCTGTGATGCCAAACAATTACGATGAGTAATCCACTAATTGTTGTCGTGACAGATGACACTATGGTAACTGGGTCATTCTTCTCACTGGTGCCAGTCAAACGTTCATTCTCAGTGTCCATAACAAGCACTGCTTGGTATCAATGCATCCAAAGTTGGTTCTCAAAGAAATACTTGCATCTCCAACTTAGGCAATGATGACAACACTGATTCAACTCAATTGTCATCACAGGAAAACTTCAATTACTATGTCCGGATGTTCTTTGAACACAAATAGCTATCCCTTGATTGAAAAGATTGATCACAGATGTTATTTGATCAATAATATTCATCACAGATGTCATTTGATCGACAGCAATTTTCTCTTTGTCAACAATGACAAGTTCTTGATTGACACGACTGATCATATATATCCCTTGATTCGCAGAGCATCCAATAACATCACAATTGGTTACCATTTTTCGCAATTGATAATCCTCTTGTTGTTGGTACTTGGTATGGCATAGGTGTTTGCCTTCCAAACAATGGCTTTAGATTAACAACAACAACAACATCCTCTTGAGCATTGCAGTGCGCAGTTATAAATCTTTGTTCCCAGTCGACATTGATATAATGCAGCAATAACAAGTACAACCAATGCTTTGCATGTCCATTGTCAAATGCTTAAACATTCCAAGTAGATAGGTCTGTGATAAATCAGCATGGATTGGGTCATCACTACTCAACAGCTTCAAGGATATGCTCCATTCAGTTCGATAGCTGTCACAGATTTGCATCATGTTGGAAGTATGACGGATCGGCTAGGTTGCTTGCCAATCAACGATCACACAATGGGACAACATTGTTACTCCATGGGAGTCTCTTGCGGTGTGGTTCTAGTAAACCCACCGACCATGCCTCAACATATAAGTGGTTTGTTTGTAATGTCCTTGCAGTAGGCGGCCAAGTCGAGAACACCGTCAGCATATCCAGCCACCAACAACCACTGCCAGTTTCAAAAGACTCAGCCATGGGGACATTTTCTATGTCATTGTTTAGAAACACAAGGAGTAAGAATGACAGCGACAGTAAAGGTGAAAACGTGGACGTGCCAAAGTGAAAAGCAACATCACACAACCAAACATGCATGGTTGACATCATTTACAACAAGTTGTAGTCTTATTTCATATTTCATTAGCTTAAATTTGACCAAGTTCAGGCCAAATGCATTCTGGGATACAGATGAGTTGGGGAACATATTTTGAGATACAAAATACAATTTTGACAGTCAAGAACAATCAATGAAATGGATAATAACTGAAAATAATGTGCTTCAAACAATGCAATTTCTGTTGAAACCACACGTGGCAGAAGTCAAATTTGCTTGTATCTGGAAACGCATTGGGACTGAACTTGGTCAACTATTTAGCTGGTAATCCATTGCGCTAGAAATTCTAGAAATTACTACAGTGGAAGTAAGCAAATGTCTCCCTGCTTGTGATATTAATAAATTGGGACATTCACTGAGGCAAATTAGAAATGCCAGCATGGCAAGGGGAATTCTAGAAAGTTAAATGGGACCTCTTCTGCAGGGAGTCTAATAGAGTCCAACTATAGTGAGCTTCATCACGGCCTACAGTAGATAATACCTCATTGATTAAAGTGCCAATGTAGAACTTGTAAACATGTGATCCATTACGATCACTACGCAGCCTAAATGGGCTCTTGAGGCTGGTAAATAGTATTTTTGCAATATATAAGGGACCATTTGAGGGTGCTCTGTTAAACACACATGGTCTCTTACAAGTTACAGCAGTCAAACTGTAAAAAAATAATCTTGAGAAGTGAAATATTTCAATATCGTTTACCACAACTAGCAATGATGAGATCTTTCAATGATCATTTGTCAGTGCAGTAGTGTAAGTTTTGGCAACTGCAACTAGGAGGTCAGCCAAGCATACACCTATCATAGGAGCAGGGCTGGATCAGCTACCTTTTAAAAGTAACTAGCTACAACTACAAGCTACTTTCGTCAAAAAGTAGCTAGCTACAGCTACAGCTACTCTCAGAAAAAAGTAGCTAGCTACAGCTACAAAATACTTTTCATGAAAAAGTAACTGTTGAAAATCTACTTTTCCGAGCAAATAAAAAACAGCGAGCTTAACGAGGCTGACGAAAATTTTCGTTCTCGGGGCACACAGCATACAACGAAGAAGAACAACTCGACAAGCCTCCACAGCAGTATGAAAAGTGAAATACTTTGGCGATAAATATGGCCAACGCGAAGCAGTAACGAGTGTTCTTTGCGAAGCGCTCTCTGTTGTCGAAGATGCCATGTTGCTTGCTTGATTTCAACTGATGAATTGCTGGCTGTGAGACTATTTAACCACTTGCAAGACAACAGTTTATGGAAACACAGTAAATGAAACTGACAGTGCCGCTGTTTTGCTTATGCTTTTGTCAACACCTTCCTGTTGTGAAATGTTGCCGTCTATGTAGGCAGTCTGCCCCGAAAATCGCACCAATTGAAAAAAGGTGAGAACACCTGCAGGTAGCCGTATTTCTTTGCATCCCTACTCGCTACCGCTTCGAGAAGTAGCTAGCTACCGCTACTAGCTATACTGTTAAAAAAGTAGCGAGTTACCACTACAGTTACCAAAACAACTAGCGGTTACTTTTATTTCGCTACTTTTAGCGAAGCTACTTACATCCCTGCATAGGAGTTACCTCTGGTGCTGGATATTGGTACAGTGACCTTGACCTCAACCTGTTTAATGTCAGACATAGGTGGCTGGTCACTTGTGCTTTCCGGCTGTGAGGTTGTGTCGGTTGCATGCACTTCCACTTTGTCTGCATCTTCTAAAAAAAATAGACATCCACAATCAGCGGGTAATTAGGTCTACTGCTCACAAGAAATACCTTGCATTACATCCAAGCCAATGATACTGCTACATAATTAAACCACTACACAATTGGTCACGGTTATTCGATAAGCAGGCTGGTATCATTCTATGCGACTAGCAGTATCTGCTTGTTGAAACAGTCTGAAGACACAAGTTCACTTTTCTGACCAAATTTAGAATGTCTAAACACAGCACACACAACGATTTCACGGATGACTTCCTTACAAAAAAAAATTGTGTAATTTTAAGAGAATCCTTTCCAGGCAATTGCTTGACAAACATTTCAACCATCTACAACACCACAATGGTTTGAATGATAAATTGACCAACAGAAAGCTGCGGAAAAATTGTAGCAAACCGTCTAGCCCAATTCTGTGAGGCATCATAGGTGTTAAATGATAAATCTGAAACAGGCAGTGATTTACTATCACATCCCCTGGCAGTATGCTATCGTTGCACTATTGCAGCATTACCTTCCATATCCTGCCCTGGAGGGCTGCTGGGAATGACAGACTCCTCTTTACTGTCATCGACTTCCATTGTGTGGTACTCTTTCTCGTTGTCTTCCACTGTATCTTCTTCGTTTGTCTTGAGTTCTTCTTCCTTAGCTAACTCCTGGTCAGCCACAGCCACCGTTTCAGGAATCAAGTCCTAAACACACAACAGCCTTGAATATCAACATAAACGATCCAACAGGATAACGTCCAACAATGCAAATGCTTGCAGTGCAATACAACGTAAAGTCGTGTCAATTCACTATAGTGTAACCTTGTTAATATCACTCTGGTTCTCCAGTCAACAATCATCATAATAAGAGAGTTGTGATATTAAGTGGGTTAAATTAGTTGATTATAATAGAGCTAGGTTCTCAAACTGAAGTGACATTGCTCGGATTGTAACAATAACCGAGGTGATAATAACAGGGTTAGATTGCACTGGCAATTTCAAGGACCGTCAAACTGTTGTGAAGCATAATTTCATTCAATCACTGGAATATTAACGAATCAGCCTCTCTTGTATGTAGCCTCTGTTTCGTGCGATAAAACTAACTGCGTCATCAATTTACCCCAGAGGTGTATTAGACAATGTTGATGGTGCAACCATTTGATTATTGATATTATATCTTGAAGTATGAGCAAGAACCTACTTGTTCTAATTTGAGTCAATTATCAAGGAGAACATTACAATTACCCTTCCACTTGGAATGATGAGATTCCTGATGCTGATTGTGACGACTTGTCGCGGAAATACAACTCGACCATAAGATATGCCACAGACAACACGTAGGGCGTTACACATCAGTGCAACCAATCATGTATGTACAATTACAACAACGCATAATCAATTCTAAGTATCGACTGTAGAGTAAACAAACTAGCAGATTGAAGTATCACTATTTCTATTCAAAATGTATCCATGATAAAATGGTACTAATAGCATAATCAAACAAATCTAATCAAAACGGCAATTTGTGGATGATTCACACATTTTCGAAACATTCCTAAAAGAGGACGGAACTCCTACAATTTATTTTGATTCGTACTCTACTGCAACATACTCGTACTTGTACTAGAGTAGAGTACTTAATGTACTCGTACTCTGCTCGACTACTTCAATTACTTCAGTGTTCTTACAGTTGTAAGCATCTGCAGATTATTATATAAGATCAAGGATCAACTGCCAGAATAAAGCAACTGTGTCACCTTCAATGCATCAGTATCGATAGTAATTGATGACTTATTAGAGACAGAGCCCCAGCGGCGTTTGCGAGGTGTCTGCTTCTCAGTATCTAAGAGACAAGTGGATAAGACACACTACAGTCAAACCTGTATTTGTGGCCACCTCTATAGAGCAGCCAACTGCGCATAAAGGCCACTTTTCATAACCTCAAGATGACACTTTCTATAGAAATTAACCTGGACAGAAAGGCCACTTGTCTATAAAGGTCATTTTTCTCAGGTCCCAAAGGTGACCATTATAGACAGGTTACACTGTACTAAGTAAACATTTCTCTACTACCATATGGCAAGTTGATTACAGTTATACCTCATCATATCAGAGGTCTGCTTTGTATTATATTAATTAAATCACAAATGGACAATACCATCAAACTTGATTCCTTTGCTTCATTATTTTTTCTAGTGCAGAAAACGGGAGAAATCATTGAAATACATGTTATTGTTACACAATGAGAAATGGCTATAATCTACGTCTATATTAAGACATCTGTTTAACAACGATTGATAAAATAGTGACATCACAACATGTTATTGTAAAGTGTTGTACTCTTTTGGCTTCAAATGTCAGAATAGCAGCACTGCAAGGAATGAAGATTGGACATGATTGAATACAAGGCAGTGGGACATTAAAACAACTAAGTCACCTAAACAAATTGAAAGTCAGGTTTTGGACAACACTGCTGGACCAGATTACAAGCCTCAAATGGTGTCCAGTTTGATCGGAAGAGAAGCTCAACTCTTGAAGAAAATATGTTCAAAGCTTTGCCATAATCACCATGAGAAGTACTGCATTCCAAAAACCATTATAGGAAATAGGCAATCACCTTTGTCTGTAACTTTCCGTTTCTTTATTTGAACTGGTGTTGAAGTTTTCTGCAGAAGAAAATGGCAAGCGTTGTTATAATAATAACCTGCACATAAGATTGCTTTGCTGATTTCAGTGGAAGCCAGTAGCCAATTCACTTCCATTGACATTGGCACAACAATGAAGTACAAATTTAAATAAACTTACACTGATGAGTTTCCTTGACTTTTTGACAACCACTTCGACGTCACAGTCTTCCGTTACTTTTCTATCTTCAGCACTTGCTTGCACGTCAAAAGCCATTCCGTCATCTTCCTCTACTACAATATTAAAAGAGTAAAAAAAAAACATTGCTCAACAAAACACATATCAGCCCACAGTGCTGTCTGGTTGGCAGTGTTCCATTATTGGCAAGTCAGGTGAGTAAGGAAATCAATGACATCTCCCAGTGGTGAACTACCGTCAAGATGGGATGTAACATCACTCTTGCCAACACAGACTTAAGTAGCTTCCTGCAAGACATCATCGTTGTGCGACAACTTGATGCTTTCCTCTCGATCTAGTAACATGTTAGCAGAATAAAAGCCCTTGACAAAAGAACACGGCAACACAATACTTCTCACTGTACCTTTGCTATTATCTGCCGCAGCTTTTGCCTCACCATCTGCTTGTACTTCCTGTGAAACTGTTTGATCTTCTTGCACATCTGCTCCATTATGAGCATGCACAGCAGCACTGGACATTTCTGATTCAGTTTCTGTTGCATTGTCATCATGTGGCTTTTCTCTGTTTTCTTTCGCAGAAGAATTATGCTTCTCTGACTGTTGCTCTTCGATTTCTTCAGACTTTAACCTAGAAGCAGATTCATTCTCCTGTAGTCGTCGCTCCTCCTGCTGCTGGAGAAGTTGTCGTCGTAGGTCTTCTTCCTGTTGCTTCAGAAGCTGACATTTCTGCTTTTCTTCATGCTGTTTCATAAGTTGAAGTTTCTGTTCCTCTTCTTCTTGTTGAATTAGAGCCCGTTGTTGCCTTTCCTCCTCTTCTTGCTTCAACAGCTGTTGCTGCCTTTCCTCTTCTTCTTGCTTCAGCAGCTGCCGTTGTCTTTCTTCCTCCTCCTGTTTCAACAGCTGTTGTTGTCTTTCCTCCTCTTGTTGCTTCAGCAGCTGCTGCTGACGTTGCTCCTCCTGTTGCTGCATCAGAAGCCGTCGTTGTCTTTCCTCCTCCTGCTGCTTTAAAAGTTGCTGCTGACGTTCCTCTTCTTGCTGCTGCATTAGAAGCTGCCGTTGTCTTTCTTCTTCTTGCTGCTTCAACAGCTGTCGTTGCCTTTCCTCCTCCTGTTGCTTCAAAAGCTGCTGCTGACGCTCTTCCTCCTGTTGTTGCATTAGCAGCTGCCGTTGTCTTTCCTCCTCCTGCTGTTTCAACAGTTGCTTCTGACGTTCCTCTTCTTGCTGCCTTTGCTGCAAGAGCTGCTGTTGTTGCTTTTGCAACAATAGCTCATGCTGCTGCTGTTGTTCAGCTTGTTGTTGCAATATATGTGCTTGCTGCTGCTGCTGCTGTTGCTGCTGGAGTTGAATATGCTGTTCATGGTGTACCTGACCTTGAACCATCTGTCCACCAAGAAGTTGGTTCATTGAAGGTAGAGTCCTCGTATCCTGTTGTCCAGTCTGTGTCTGTAGCTCCTGCTGTGATAGCATCTGTGGGTGAAACAGCTGAGGCTCATCCGTCTGTGCTCCAAATGTCGCTTGGTGTTGCTGCTGCTGTGTCAGGTACATTTGAAGTTGGCTTTGCTGTGGCTGATTCAGTAGTCCCGACTGTGGCAAAGAGGCTCCTCCTTGATAAACACCATGTGTGTTGCTTGATGTAGCTGTATAGGATCCTGCAGAAAGCAACAACAATCAAAATAATGAGATAATCAAAAAAGGAAGTTTGTCATTCTCAATCTGACCTTGTGCTAATGTGGCACATTTATAACATCTCAATTCTGTGAAACTCACAGATTAGAACAACACAGATGGGTCACTCTCTATTGTTCGCGTGCGGTCTATTGTCTTAATGCAAATGAGCCCGCCATTTTCTTTTAGGCCCTCCGCGATGTCCGCAAAGCGGTATTCTACGTGAAAACACCACCGAAAGTCAATTGTTTGCTTAATCTTTGAGCTAGTTTTTGGTCCCTTATGGCATGTTTGCTTACCACAGTGTTATAAGACTCTTACTAAACAAGTTTTAGGAAAGAAAAGGAGAAGAAAGCCAGCTTTTATGCGCTCCGAACTATTTTGAAGTCACAACACGGCATACGGAGACGTTTAACGACCACTAAAATAGTTATGTGCAACGTATGAGATGGCAGATGTTTACTAGCCACATCATTCACATGTCATCTTGAAATATACGTCGAGTAGCACTTGATGTGTGCACTGTAAAGGCCATTCATTGATCGGTGTAGGAGTTTGCAGTATGCTACATCCGTAGCGCAATCGTCAAGTAACAGATGTCTGTTCAGGAATTGAAGATAATTGATAGTAATCCGCTATTACCAGGAAAAGCACAATAAAGTCTGGTAGGTAGGTTGTACACACCGGTACAGTACGAAACTTACCTGACTACACCTTGCAGTGAATGAGAAAACTACTAAACTAACAGTTATTCAGCCACCGAAGAGTTTGTTCAACAATGCAGATAGTTAAAACAAGCAATTTAAAAATACCCATCATCACACGAAAACAAGTCCAGAAATATTTGGTACAAATATTACATATTATCATTATTATCAGTATATTTCTACAACTAGTATAATTATGTACAATAGATTTAGTACCATCACCATGACGTCATCTATATACCATCAAAGAACAGTATTTTGTAAAATATAAATAGATACTAAAGAAGTTGTCATTGTATAACTTTAAATGTAAGAATTTAGCATGTGTTTGTAGCCTTTTGCATCGCAAATGTTCAAACTCTGGTTGAGGACCAGTTCGCTTTTGCGCTACTTGCTGGATTTGAAACAGTGCACTATTGAAAATAACAACTGTGACGTAAGTAATATGCAATTATGAATAAACAACAATACTATACTGCATGTTATTATTACTATTACTGATTGAGATCATGAAAAGTAGCCAAGGAATCTTGGAACTGCAGTGTATGTCACTTGAAATAGTGTCAATGGAAGAGTGTTCTTTAAAGGGTGTAACGATTGATCAGAATCTGGCGCATAATGAGACACTATCATCCCATCAAATGCAGAAGTCCAACATTCGCTGAGTACATATGCATCCAGGAGTTAGCCTAATGACCAGTAGAGCTGCTGCAACAAGCTCTGACAAGGAAAATGAATATCTTTGTGACACTGAAATCCAACACAACAAGGTTAAACATATTTATATTGATGGGAAATGATATATAAAAGATAACAAAATATAGAAGGAATAGGCCTACTTCAGTTATGTGTAGGGCATTAGCTTGAACAGATCTACAAACACTACAATGTTGTTTGCCACATTAAAATAGAAATCACCAACAACCAGTCACTCGACTAGTCGACTAACAGTTGGTCTTTCTGTCTCCAAAGGAGAATGCATAAATACTGGAATTCTTATATTATCCTGTCTCAACAGACAACGTTTTGTTGGATAGCCACTGCCTTCACAGGACATAAATGATGTAGCATTTAACACAAGCTGCTGACAGTCGAAAATACTGGCGTTGTGCCGTTGTAACCGTGCAACAGGTTAGACGAAAACATCATCACAATTCAAGATCAACGACACCACTTACCTCTCCGTAATGTCATATGTGAATATACAAGAAAGACAGCCAGATATTTCTTTACTAACTTTTAAAGCCAGTTGGTCTCCCGATAACGGAGGCAACTACGTAGCGAGCAAGCAAAAAGGAGCCATCTGTGCTCGTGAACAAATTCAAATTGGATCATTTGAGCAAAGTGCTGTTGATCATTGCAGAGTCTCTACACAATTATTTCAAGGGGGATATCGGTTCTAGACATAGTCCGTTTGTTTCTATTTTTTCTCCCCTTGCTTTTTCTGTCTGATGTGCAAATTGTTAGAAATGTAGAGCCGTCACTAGCAGAACTAGCAAGGAGCTTCGCCAAGCAGCTCATCGTTCCAGCCTCAGCAATCACAAGCTCTCGCGGCAACCACAGAAGTAGAATAACGTTACCAGCTTTTTGCCAAGGTAAACAGACCACTCTCCATTCGTACAGCATTAAATTCGGTAGACTACTTGGATGGAATACCAAGATTTTGCGCTTTTCCTCGCGACAATTCTGCAGCTTTCACTGCGCGCGCTCTTGTTTTTGCAGAATGCGGGTTTGCGGAGGGCCTAAAACAAAATGGCGAACGCGCTAGCCAATCAACCGGCAGAACCGAGAGTGACCCATCTGTGATGTTCTAATCTGTGCTTCAAACCGCAACGATATTGTGAGCATGCGCAGTGATGTAACTATTCTCCGTCAGTGCGTCGAATCTGCCTTCAGAAAAGTAGGATCAAGTTCTACTTTATGAGAAATTGTCAGGAGCAAAATTCAGCCTGTCATTTTTCGAACTTGAAATATGTTTTTTTTTGGTTTTACAACATTTTGCTTAATCTTTATGCCTTGTTATCGATCTAAGCACGAAGCAGGGTTACATAGAGCTAAAGCCAGGCAAAAATGTGTTGTCCTGAGTTACAAAACGGTAACGATAGCGATGGAATCAGCAGAACCTCTAGCAAAATATAAAACCCACTGTCCATCTCTTCTCTAGCTCTTCACCAAACCGACGACAAAAGGTGCTTCAAGCGACGGAATAGTACTCATGAAAACATTCGAGACTAGGCGAACTTATTGTTTTCTGACATTTACAGAATCATTTTATATTTCAGATAGAAACCTGACATATAGTCATTCTGTTACACGTGCCTTCTGTAGGCACCTTGTTGCGTGATACGGAGAACAGTTGAATACGAGATGAAATAACTGAATGACTATGCAGCCAAATGAGGAATTAGAATTTACATTGCCAAACCAAGCAGTCAAAACAATGTAATTAAGTTGTAGGTTGTTGTCAGTTAGTACTCCGTCGCTGTTTATGTCCTGTTCCAAAGATTACTGCTTGTTCGTCGTTGTCAATAATACGGGCAACATATTTTCCACAGTTGACATGAATAGTTTATCTGATGATGGATCTCCGCCGACTGAGCTTTCTCAAGCTAATAATAGAACAGCGAGGAAAATACAGACCGGTCGAATTGAAGACATCATGTTTACATGAACGTGTGCCATAACGGCTTAACGCGCATGCGACCAAATTTCCTTCCGGTTCACCTACACGTTTTCCTTGTGAACACGAAGCAACTTTCACTCCTGTTGCCAAGGATCATCCGGGTAGGTAGGATCATTCGCCCCCTTGTGAACAGGCCCAAAAACTTGGAAGTTACTTTATCTAAAACAATAAAATATATATTGAAATAAAAGGATTCAAAAAGTACTGATTGAAATTGTATTCTAAGATGAAATTATCCTTAATTCAATTATCAAAACAATGGAATCCAAAACGAAATTCCTATCAGTCACTTTTCCAGCTTCATCCTGGTAAATGTCAGTAAAGATGTTGCGATAACAACCAGTAATGCACCAATTAAAGTGGACCACGTGGGGAGGACTCCAAGCATGACCATTTGAAGTAAGAAGGCGTAAATGACATCCATGTTTCTTACGATGCAAAGGAACGTGGCAGATTCAATCATCAAAGCCTCTGCAAATATCAACAGAGCGAAGCCTATCACTGTACTCAGCCTGATTATAGTTAACCATGTGTCAACTGAGAAATATATTGATAATCGCTCTCCAGACAACAGCATGTAAAGCGGGACAAATCCAATGGAAACAAGGTCAGGATAAAATAAAACTAATATTGGATCGCAGTTTGTTCCACTCCATTTCATCAAAACAGTATAAGCAGAGAACGACACAGAGGAAAGTAAGGCATAAGAAGCACCGACAAGATATGGTAGACTACCGGCAGTTTGAAAATTATAGGTCCCCCTGGTAACGTCCCCTTCTGTTGCATTTATAGACGCATCTACATCAAAAAGAAAGCTTGGCTTGCACAGGATTACCACTCCGACAGCACTTAGTAAGGTGAAAACACAGTCTGTCAATGAAAATCTTTCCCTTGTTGTTGCAAAACTCATCAGATATGTGAATATTGGTCGTGTCAGCATAATCACAGTAAAATCAGCAAGTGGTATAAGCTGGAGTGATCCGTAGGTTAGTAAAACATCGAGCAAGCTTGAACTGCCCATCAGAGCCAGAAGTCCTAGGTTTTTGAAGTCCACAAACGGATGGATACGACTTGAAACCATAGCTCCGACCACAAAAGGGAATTGAAGTAGATGGCGATAGAATATTACCTGAACAGGGGATACTTCTGCAGCGCGCCCAGCGA
>OFHS01002983.1:0-18619 GCA_900245855.1 Calvadosia cruxmelitensis | reverse complement strand
GGAAGCTACTGTTCATAAACAATTGAAACAATGGATCCAAATGAGCTGTCAATTGTTTTGGAAGGCAGACCAATAACACAAAGGAAGAATATTCACGCCCCTATGAGATTCCTCATATCCGTATTCGGTCCTAGTTTGTCAAAAGACATGATGCAACAATGCTTCGTTCGCGTTGTTAATCGCAAGGGTGTGGATTAGCACAGGTAGCTGCCAGCTGGACACCTTTCTGCTGCCAGTTCAAGCTTGATTGATCTGTAATATCTTGAACATAAAGTCAGGACGTCATGTTATTTAACATATCAAACTACCTTTTGCCATTTAACATACG
Source organism: Calvadosia cruxmelitensis (assembly GCA_900245855.1). Classification (NCBI taxonomy): domain Eukaryota; kingdom Metazoa; phylum Cnidaria; class Staurozoa; order Stauromedusae; family Kishinouyeidae; genus Calvadosia; species Calvadosia cruxmelitensis. The sequence goes on along the minus strand of OFHS01002983.1, from coordinate 18,291 downwards.
TGGCGTTTCGAGGATGACTACGAAGATACGTGTGTTGTAGCCTAGAAACCATTCCTCGGTCATGACCATGGCTGTGTGACAGGACTGGCATTCCAATACACGATAGTCGACTGACACCACGTTTCTTGTCTCGTCTCGTTACCTCCACCATCACAACGTGGTCACAGCAAAACATTGTCCTTATAAAACTGTCCGCTTGGCTATTTCAAAGACGACATTGACAAAGTGGAGATCCATGGGCATTTGTATTATTTATCGACATCAGAATCAGTATATATTATATCCATAAATTATTGTTTATCCCGCAGCAGCATCATACTATGTAAATAATAACGTAAACGTGCTCTTTGGACGACAGCTGTTATATAGCCATGACAATGACAATGTTTGGTGCTGCTGGTAAGTGATGGTAAACATTGCTGCTAGCACGCCGCGCCTGGCCTCCGCGGTGCCTGGCACAGGCTGAGAAGAAAACTGTCGAACGTTTGGAGATTCTTCACGTTCTCGCTCTTCCTTTCGTCTCGGAAAACGATNCGAAATAACTGCATTAAATGTTAGCGAAAGTTCCAACGAGCAACGCTCTTCCTCGTCGCTTGTCGGCAACGTTCCATCTGTCTCGTGCTCATTTCTTGCCCCAAGAACGTCGGCGAAAGTAGTAGCGGCGACGGCGACTGGTGCGTCTTCTGCCCCACCAAAGAGGTTTAGCATCAGCTGAGTCTGAACAAAGAGAGTGGACAATTAAATTCAGAAAATATAGCAACCAGCAAGAAACAACACACGAGAGCATGCAGCGTTACTTTTTAGGCTAAAGGATACAGCTTTTTGTTAACAAAAGAGTAGATTACTGTGCTCCTAAATAACTTATAACGGATTAATCAATCGCAGCAAAGCAGCAGCAGGCGTAGACGAAGAAACAAGCAGATGAGACCCGAAATAATTACGTATTCCTCATAATTTGACATATGACTGGTGAAAATGGAAACCACGGTGATATAAGGACAAATAGAAGCATCAGAAGACAGAATGATGCAATTCACACACGACTCGTGATGATTTAATACTGCCATCTAGCAACATCCTCACCCGATTCGTCCGATTCTTCCGGCTCGTCATGATATTCTTCATCGTTCATTTCCTCGTCATGTTCGTCAGGCGTATCGTTCTCCTCGGGTATTCTGGCATGGACTACCAGGCATAATCCCAACAGGACGGTCAACAATATCAGCTTCATCTGAGAAAGAAAAACAGATCAGAACAGCACTCATTTGCAAAGAAGCAATGCATGAAACACAGACGTACTTTCAACATCACTTCACAAGTTTACCTTTCCTGTTTATTGCTCTCCAACTGACTCTAAACTGAAACTATGGACGTTTTAGAGCTTTTTATACCCAAGCTATATAGGAAACTCTTCCGGTGCATGGCTGCTTGGATCATAGTTCTTTCTATTCGCTGGTGTCATTTCTTGCAACAGAGGTACATGTCCCATGGTGATTAGAGCAAAAAGGGAGTTTTTATGTCAATTTTCTCATGTTAAGCACAAGCAGTTCATTCTGTCAAATATTGCAATGGCTGCAATCCTCATGTGATATTAAATCAAGTGAGGAATCTCATAGGGGCGTGATTATTGATTGATTGATAGGAGTATATTTCAGACATGTAAACAATGCATACAAAAATGACAGTTACAAAGGTCATGCTTTGTTACAATTTACAAATATGATATGAACGCTCGTTTCTTGATGCCTATGAATTACATTGATTAGTTTTACTTATTTTACAAGTTCACGGACAGTGTTCTTAAAAGTGATTTTATTTAATTCTAAATTGCTACTATTATTTGTTCAATAGACGTGGAGCATTGAAAACAAAACTGGGTTTCGGTCAAATCGCTTTCGCATTTTGCAATTGGTATTGTGGTGATTCCTTTTTTCTGGTTGCGTTGTGATGTTGCCTTGGAATATAGACTGTGAATCTTCTCCGAGATGACCTTTGCTGGCTTGATGAGCAAGATTGGAGAGTTTAACTTCCAATATTTGTTCAATGTTTAACCACTTTGGTGTTGTTAAAGTGTTTTCCATTCTATCATGCTTTCTTTTCCCTACGCTCAATTTTGCTCCTCTGTTGATTATTCCTCGTTGAATTCGTTGATGTTGAATAATTGTACATGAACTCCAAGCTGGTAAGCAATACAATGCTGGAGTTATAATCGTTGATTCCACCACTGTGGAAAGTAATTAATCACAAGTACAAATTACATTGCCTCGCAATCGATTAACTGCTAATTACTTGGACGTTACTTTTCTTGAGAGAAAAGTCCTGCTCTAACAATTAAGACAACGATAGCACAGATACCGACAACAGTTACACAGAGACAAGCAATAGCAGTCGACACTTCTAATGGTTTTTTAAACAGTTATTTAAACCCAAGTGTTGATGGAGCTAAAAAACTTGCTATTTAACTTTAAACGCAGGGTGGATTCGAAAGGCTGGTCATTAAGTCGATTTCTGTGAGGTCGCATAATCAAGCTGCCACAGCTGAATAATCGCTATTATGCTTACCTGTAATAATGCTTTTGTCTTTTGCAACGAAAAGTAATTTCGAAAATTGCCCATGTCGATAAAGTACTAATTACTTAAAAATGTAATTAATTAAGTTACAAGTCAATGTTTCAAGAAAAATAATTAATTACTATACAAATATTTTAAAAGTAACTTGTAATTAGTAAATTATTACTTTTTGTAATGAGTTCTTACAACACTGCAAATCTTATCTGAAGATGTGAAGCGCATTAGCACAAGGAATGCTCCTGTACTAGCTTTTCCCGCAGTTGATATGCAATGCTTTGAAATGAAGTGGAGAAACTCACGGTGACAGAGAATTTGTCTGGAACGCTAAACTCATTCACATCTGTGTGCGCACGCGCAGTTATAAACTTACGGCCTTCAAAACTACGACGATTTCTTAAGCCCGATATGAACTACATTGAGGAATGGACGAAACATAGCTATTTATGCCAGTGTTTTGGTGTCACTGTGATTCAAGTACGATCACTGGCATAAATACGCCATGCTCGACAGGGAAGAGCATTACGTCTTTAATTTAATGTTGTACAATGAAATGATGCAGAAAAGATGTTGGAAAATAATTTGTGCTCTGTCGCCTAAAATTTCTTCAAACTAAACGAAGATATTCCACAAACATAAAGTAACCTCATAGTTGTGGCATGCTTTCTGCAAATCTGATGGAATTATTGCCGTGGAATCAGCACTTCGATTAAGCTGTTAGCTGTGCAAGCAGCCATTTAGATTTAGATTTGCAAACCGTTGTGCACGATTGGTTCGAAAGACATCGATTTCAGTCTCTTGGGAGCCGTATATGAGCAGTGTAGTATATCTTCTGTCTACAATCGTCACTTGGCATGTGAATGAGCTATCTGTTTTGTACACAAATTATGGACTGGTTTGACTTTCGCTGCAGATTTCGGATGTCCATTAGCTATACGGCAGCAGTCGACAAGAGCGTGGATTCACTGGGCTAAAATTGCTCCACAGAAACGTTTCTTCCTGCGACTTACGAATAGTTTCATTTCATAATTCAGGAGCTTGAAAACCTAATAACCTACAGGAATACTTACAAAGAACATTCTACCCTCTCTTCGTGCCCTTGCAAGGATGGCTGATTACAGCAGGCCTGGGTTGATCCAAGGATCATTAGAGGCTATCAACATGACAAATGAGCGTGCACACAGAGATGTGCATGAGTTTAGCGTTTCAGACAACGTCACGGTTATCGTGATTTTATCCACTTCTAATTTAAAAATGGATGAAGCATTTCCATATTTCTTTAGCATTTGATTATTTCCATAGTTCTTATTCTGCGTCTAAAGTCGGCCTTGAAAATCAGCACTTAGCATTCATAGAGAAGAATGGACCTGACCAATGCAAGCATAGGTTTAATCTTAGGGAGGAGTCTTGCGTTTTTGTTCTTCCATATTGGCTTCAGATTTGATAGAGGGAAAATAGCTTATGCGATTCTAGAAATAACTTTTTGTTTCTATCCATCTTCAGACACCAAGTTAACTTCCAAACTCAACAGAGTGGTGTTATGTTCGAGAGGATGGCGACATCGAAGAGACACAGGATTGTATGTACGAGCGGCAACAAGCCCAAGCTCAAGCGAATGTAATCAGACAGAACACGTGGATATAAGACGAGATACAATTGCGCATGTGCAGATAGGAATGACGTTATATACATGTACTCAATTACTTATCCACTTCGTTTAAAAATCTCTAAGCATTGCATATCAACTGCGGGAAAAGCTAGCACAAGATCTTTCCTTGCGCTAAAGCGCTTCACATCTTCAGATAAGATTTGTTTGAAATGCTTTCTATCGCACTCATCTCTTTAATTGTCAAAATACACATTATGCTTGTGTGTCAAAGATGTGCGTATCACCTCAAATCACATATCTGGAAGCTACTGTTCATAAACAATTGAAACAATGGATCCAAATGAGCTGTCAATTATTTTGGAAGGCAGACCAATAACACAAAGGAAGAATATTCACGCCCCTATGAGATTCCTCGCTTGATTTAATGTCACATGAGAATTGCAGCCATTGCAATATTTGACAGAATAAACTGCTTATGTTTAACATGAGAAAATTGACATTAAAACTCCCTTTTTGTTCTAATCGCCATGAGACATGTACCCCTGTTGCAAGAAATGACACCAGCGAGTAGAAGGAACTATGATCCGAGCACCGGAAGATTTTCCTAGCTTGGGTATAAAAAGCTCTAAAACGTCCATAGTTTCAGTTTAGAGTTAGTTGGAGAGCAATAAACAGGAAAGGTAGACTTGTGAAGTGATGTTGAAAGTACGCCTGTGTTTCATGCATTGCTTCTTTGCAAATGAGTGCTGTTCTGATCTGTTTTTCTTTCTCAGATGAAGCTGATATTGTTGACCGTCCTGTTGGGATTATGCCTGGTAGTCCATGCCAGAATACCCGAGGAGAACGATACGCCTGACGAACGTGACGAGGAAATGAACGATGAAGAATATCATGACGAGCTAGAAGAATCGGATGAGCCAGGTGAGGATGTTGCTAGATGGCAGTGTTAAATCATCACGAATCGTGTGTGAATTGCATCATTCTGTCTTCTGATGCTTCTATTTGTCCTTATATCACCGTGGTTTCTATTTTCACCATTCAGATGTCAAATTATGAGGAATACGTAATTATTTCGTGTCTCGCCTGTTTGTTCCTTTGTCTTTGACGCTTCAAGCTAACGCCTGCTGCTGCTTTGTTGCGATTGATAAATCCATTCAAGGCTTTTATTAATTTTATTCTCTAAAAAAACAAGCACAGGTACTTATAAGAGAGCCTTGTTCTTGTCAATCCGCTTGCATTGTTCTTACACAATTTATACTGTATTACTATTGCGTCTTCTTATTGACATTTCCCAAAAATATATCAATCTATCTATACGAGATTGTCTATGAGATTAAATATATTGAATGATGATGGTGATGAGTGGTTAGTATAGTTGCTTAACTTAATTCTCTTTGCTCACAGACTTGGCTGATGCTAAGGCTCTTTGGGGCAGAAGACGTACCAACCGCCGTCGCTACTTTTGGCGCCGCAGTGCTTGGGGCAAGAAATGAGTGTGAGACTAACAGAACGAGGCCGACCAGTGACGAGGAAAGAGTCCTAACTGTTGTTCGTTTGAACTTCCGCTTACTTATAGTGCAGTTATTTCGTCAAATATAATGATTGGATAAACCATGGATGTGGTAATGTGAATTCAAGTCCACATCCATTGTACGTTGTTCATTCTCTGTTTAAGAAAACTGATCTGCATATAGGTGTGTCTTTATTATGCTGGACAATTGGACATGTCATAGTAATAAAACAGTTTCGTCCAAAGGCCACAGTAAGAGCATTTGCATAGTACGATACTTCGAAATGAATTACATGAATACAATGAAAACTGATTTAAAAGACTCCATCGAAACTAAAATTACCCATGGATTTCCCTTTTGACAAGGTTGTCTTTGAAAGAGCCAAGCAGACGACAATATTTAGATAGAGATAGATGTGAGAGAGAGTCGATCATAAAATAGGCTAGAAGAATATAAGGTAGAGATAAATTAAAACAGTCTATAGCTTCACATGAGCAGGGTCATCCCTCAAGCAACGTTGATTGGTTGTTAGGGAAACCCTCATTTACAGGATTATAACATTACAATAATATAGATTCGATCATGGATACATCTTATCATACTGAACATGTAGCTAATAATCAGAAAGAGGAAATATATGTAGAGAGCAGAAGATCAGTCAACAGACTTAGCAGTTCTTCGCAGTACATGTGGAGTAATAATTAGAGAGCAATCCGCCATGCGCAGTCCCACTGCACGTCCGTATGAAAGTAAGTTGACCTCTGCTAAAAGGTGAAGACGCCTGCTTAGTTGTTTGCAACGAAATTCTGCCGTACTCTTGTCAATGATGGTCAATTTCAGGGATTGTTATTGGCTGTCAAATTTGTAGATTTTATTTTGGCTCCAAACAACGTGCCTAAAACATTTGTATTCCGTCATGGATTAGGACTGCGCTTGGACCATTGCTTCGTCAGCAATAGTTTTAAATGTGCTTAATGACTTTTTATTTTGCTGTGACCATGGAGTGTCTTCGTAGTCAGCCTCGAAATACCAGGCATGTTACTGACAACGAGATGGTTTAATATGTTAAATAACACAGGAAGGTCATGATTCGAACAAAACATGTTCAAGATATTACAGATCGATCAAGCTTAATCTGGCAGCAGAAAGGTGTCTAGCTGCCTGAGCTAATCCACACCCTTAAAGAACAACGCGAGCGAAGTATCGTTGCATTCTTTCAAGCGTTTCAATGTCCTTTGACAAGCTAGGGCCGAATACGGCTCATGCATATTCCAGATTTGGCCAAGGGCAGTTCTGATACATATTGAGATTTAAGCTACTACAGTCACGCATTTTGAGCTGAAATCGACAATTTTGACCTCCATGAACAGTTCTCGAAATTGAATATCATAGAAGAGAGTATGGTCGAATGCGCTTCAAACACAGCAATTTTGTGGTGTCATCATATGCGGCAGAGGTCAGCTAGCATGAATCCCTAACTAGCATAATTATTGAAGTTGGTCAATTGACCGAGCGTAGGTTAAAGTTGTTTCTTCCAGTTCAACACCACTTGCATGAAGCAACTGTATCCCACATGCATCGTTGTATTCCTATGTGATACAGTACGCATGCGTGTGCAATAACCACGTGATTACATGTATAAAATGCATTGAAATAATATCGATGAATTATTCTTGATTACACAGCTCTGGAGAGATTGTCTTGCGGTTTCTCGACTGGATTGTATAGCAATCACGACGTATCCCACTGCGGCTAATAAAGCATCAGCATTAATATTATTCTGTCGTTGTTCCTACGAACATAACATGCATTAGAACTAGGCTTCGTCAATTGTTTTCGCAATCAACCGTGGTGACGCCTCCTCTATGGGCTCTATATACTCAAATGAATTAATTAATCCGTCAGATTAAGGCAGATCAAGGCAAACCTAAAAATAGCTACTGTGTAAAAATACTGCCATCGGATAGAGCCTTAGTTTGATAGTCAGAGCCAACGATGATTGTGAAAGAGCTAACGATTTTTAACTATTTTGACGCAACTATTTGAAGGTGTTGGTGCTGCCTTGATCTGCTCCCGTCACCCCCAAAAAACCTGAAAGTTTTTCTCCGCTTGTATTTCAGAGCCTACGAAAAAACTCTTTCAGCCTAACAAATCCAACGTATAGCTAACAATTGCAAATGTCTTCCTCATGATCTGAAGTGGGCAGGGCAAGGGTGGTCTAGGCAACCAATCTTATACCTTACACTTAGCAATCATGAACGCTGCTTGCGATACCTCGGCCATAACCTTCTTATGGATAATTCTCGCTTTCTGTGTCGAACATTCCTGGCACTGATCGGCGTCCCCTTTGGTCCACTAGACAGGTCATTACTAACAGACTGTGATGGCCTTCTTACACCGAGGCTGCAGCAACCTTGCACACAACCGCGCCAAGTGGAGGACAGCGATGGAGAGACTGGCAGCGAAAGACACCTGCAGGTTTAACAATTAGCCGCCTAATATAGGTTCGCTACGTCTTTACCTACCTACCTAGATGATCTAAGAAGGTCGAGTATCAGTAGAAAGATAACCGATATTTATATAAAATTAGGCAATTTTTGACGCAAAAATTCAAATGCATGCCTCATATATCCTTTCCTTTGATATTTGAATTGTTTCCAAAAATCATTGCGGATAGTTGTAGGTAGTTGTGCAATGTTATATTTCCATGCATTATTTACGGTATTGCTGACTTAATGGTGCATAATTATTACAATGCATTCTAATTATGTAAAAATATACTTTGAAATGATAATTTAATAGAAGTTTAATAATTATTATGATTACTACGCCTTTCTGTCGTCACTTTGGTATCTGTTTTAATTATGAGAATACAAATGACGTAACGGTTTGTCTTCAAACAGGAGCAGATGGCTTTCACGAGCGGATTTGCGTAGTTGAGATCTGTTCTCGATGCGATCACCAAACTCTGAGGAGAAACACAGAAAACGAGTAGCAATATTAACGCCCTGTTTGCAAAAGAGCGTTTTCAAAGTGACTAGCCGATCCGCTGAAGTCCGCTTTCTGTTCTCACGAGAGCAAGCAAGCCAGCTGGAAATTAACAGTGAATAGTGGCCTCATTTGAGTCTCCTAAAAGGGATACTCTTTTGGAGCCCGGTTGACAATAAATCAAGGAAGATTCGTGTGCAAACAATGTAAGCCTTGAATCAGCGGCGAGCGCTGCTACGTTTCTACAATGTATATTACCAACTGCAATAGGACTACAATGATCTGTTATTCTGTACTGCAAATACTTAGATCCAATAACATAAATTGGCTTGCACGCCTGAATAAAATACGTTTTAAGATTTTCATCTTGCGAACATTAATGTCGATAGGCTATGGAATTGAAATTTTTACCACGTGACATACTGTACTGTAGTAATAATGTCAGTAATACAAATCATGTTATAAAGCTACTTAATGACACAGAGAATGAAAATGAAGGTTCGGTGGCTGGGATGAATTACTGCTTACTTCTAAATATTGTAAATGCTTTCTGGTGAAGCGCATATCCAATAAAGAGTATAAAATGTTCAATAAAAATGTACATAAATACAGTCAATTTCTTATAATTATCACTTTAGCTGGAATATCGTATATAATGGAATTCTATTAAATGTAGATTTAACTGTTTTAGAAGAACTTAGTTGACCTTACTTTCTAATGTTGCCCAATCTTCACCAAACGCAGCGATAAATGTCACGGATTCGTCAATTTCCATATCGTAATCTCCGTTTCCAGGATTAGCTGTCACTCTCAATGCATATGGAGAAAACACGGTGTGAGATTTGATGCATCGCTAAAAGAAAAGAATCATCATCATCATTTATTTATACTCGTATTCTACTGAGGAGGACCAGACGTCCTCCAAAGTTACCGGCACAAGTACGCCTTACAGAATGACGAGTGTGAGATTTAAAACGTAAGACTAAATTAATAACTACTGTATATACATTCCACATTTCATACGCTCTTTCTTCTTCTTTTAAATGCAGTTAAGAATAATCCCTTCGAGATCTACGCTCTTCGGCGAATGCTTGAAGCTCTGCCTGCTTGTAGCGGTGAAGAGATGCGGGGTATCCTGTTGAGTGTATTGTGCATGCGTGCAGCTAACATGAGTGGAGAGTTCTTGCTGTGTTTTCTCTTAGATTTTATTGATACAAAGGTCGCGCCTGTCAAAATATTAACCTAGAAAACACAGGGAGGCCTGTGGGACTTCACGCAAGCGCATCATCCCCTGCGGTCGGTTCAGGTCACGGGGACGTCATCTTTGACCTCGCGTGGTTGCCTTTTGTGGAGTCATCTAATAGTACGTCCTAGGACGTTACGCAGACGCTGTCGTGACCATGGCCGGACCGCTTGCGGACATGAATAAAATGCGTTAATAAAAGTATGCAACAAATATGATGCAGATGATGATGAGGAAGTAATATGTAAACGTCTTCGAAGAGAAACACATGATATCATGAGCGATCAGCTACAAGCCCACACTGCAAAAATAGTGTTCCCATTTTGAGAAAAAAATTCTCATTTCAAGGAATATTATCCTTAAATCTTGTAAACAAATACTTGTCCACGCTCTAAGACATAAATTACTAAGCTAAATTTTTGCTGTTGTTCCTCTACCACCCAAGTCTTGTTTTAAGAAATTGATGCTTGAAACAAGAAAACAATTCCTGACAAAAAATGTATCTTTTTTTCAGTGCAAGCGTAAATGATTTTATTAGGACAGAGCACGAGGATAGATCGATAGCTACACTTGCGCGAGCAAGAAGGAGTGACGTTATGCATTGATTAGAATAATTAATATAGAATGTCTCACTTTGTAGTGAGGCGAGAAAATGATTCAGAATTAGAAGTGGGCAAGGGATGGATGGTTGATCGTGAATATATACCACTGTGATTACGTAAAATGATAGGGTGACACAAAATGGGATATACTCATGTATATGTAGCCATTGATAATTAGAGCAGGACATTATCCAGGAATATCACAGTATGGAGTCACATGTCATAGATGCAGTTCTTTATTGGGAAGGGTTCCTAAAATGCCTGTAACGCTCCCTCTCTATAATGTGCTTGAGATTCTCTTTATTCTGAGTTTAATTCGCCATCGCAAATGAAGTTGATTGCTAGTAGGACCAGATTCAACTCAATTATCAAAGAACATTTTAGGTAAAAAAGCCAAAAAATAAGCCAAAACGAAAAAGTAAAACATATATTTTTTATTATGATGTATTAATGTGAACTCAGCTCCACGAAAAACAGAACTTGTTCTGATTGGATAACTGAATAAATGATGATAATGATGATGATGATGATGATGATGATGATGATGATAATTGCTGATAAAGGTTGGACAGACTTTACAATACCACACTGAGTTGTACGGTCTTGTATCTCCAATGTTACACATGAGTTTAGTACAATCCATCTGGTAATTGATTTCCAGTCAAAATCAACTCTGATATCTGAATTAAATCGACTCTGCTTTCCTATCGTAGGTAGATCATCACTAGAACTGCAAATATGTCACTATGACAGATGTTTGTTTTATGTGAGACGCTACGTTTAAGCGAGGCTGTGCTGTTAATACTGTAAATGCATGTATTACAGTTTAAATACTAGTCAAAACATTTTCTGCACTACTCCTGCAGATCTTGACACACAGCAAATTAAACCAGTTCTTATTCTATTCATTATAATTTACTCTTATCCGTGTCAGCATTTGGACAATATCTGACGAAATTGTTTACCTTTCTTATATCCTGCAGGACAGTAGGCGGAACATCTATTTGGCAGCTCGTAACCTTGACAATGATTCCGTTGCCACTGGTAGCTAACTTGCTTTCGGTTATTGCAACTCTCCATTGGATATCTGGTAGGGCACTACTTTTCAGGAGGCGAAGGTAAAAGTCTTTGCGAGCCTCGCTATGAGTTGAGACTGTGATGTTCATACCGAGGTCCAATGTGTGTTCGAATATTCGAAGAAGTTGCATTACAACAGATTGGAAATCACAAGAGAGGTTATCCGAAAGGTAAAAATGGATGTCGGCTGTGCTCGGTGATGGTGAAAACGACGGAATGAAGCAAATTTCACTCGAAGGGCTTAAAATGTTATTGTTAGTGATCAGAAAGTAATCTGAGAGACGTTGTGGGTAGTCAGCCATGTCGACTTTAACTTCCAGCTCGATTGAAATTAAAGAGTGCTTGGTAAAGAAGGGAATGTCCTCCACGGAAACTATAGTCTTTAGGGCGTATTTCCTGTCAAACATTAAGGGAATAATATACAATGGATATCACATGCCTTTCAATAACCAATGCTACGCTTTATGGAAGGCACTGGTTTTAACTGTTTGGTAGACGGAGTAGGATTAATTGCCTTATTTCTACTCAAGGCTTAAGCACGTACAGAAGCGTAGAATACCCAAGATAGATAAAAGCATTCCGATCAACTAGTGAATGTGTAATGTAGGATATGCTTAAACTGTAGAGGCCTATACGACGGACTAGTAGCCTGCCCGTCCCATTATATTTGCTCAAGAGTACAAATTGGAAAGGGAACATTGCGACGAAATGCAAGACATCTGTAGTGACTGACGGAGGATGCTGCCCGCCACAGAACTCACACCAGGAGAAGGTCACGACTAGAGTAACGGCAGAATAGTATCCAAATTCCAATCTGCACCACGTATCTTTTCGAGTGCCAGTCAATCCGACGCAGCAGCAGATACAGTCGCCCTTTGGCATTTTAGCATTATAAATAGTTGTTGTTGTCGCTTTCTTCTTAGACTTTCAGTGTCAATTTCGTTCGTGCTGTATTAGTCTGTATCATACTGAGTGTTTATCACTGATAGAAGTACAGCTTCGATAGATTTGTAGTCATGCTCAGCATGACAAATAGGACCCCTAGCTTCGCCACTGTTTATCTGTACTATACCATTCTTATATTCTGCTAGCACTTTATGTGTAAAATTTGAGAGTTGTGACTACAACATCAGCAACCGCCGTAATCAGCGCGTACACATTAGCTGCATACAGCTTACTGTACAATCCAATTCATTCATTTAAATTTACCTACCAAGGGTATGTCTTTCCCACGTGAAGCATGTATGTACTTGCTATGGCCTGGGCACGATTGAAATTCATTTTTGTACCATGAAAAGTACTTTTGTTTGAAAATTTCTCACGGAATGAGGTCGGATATCTCGAAATATCTCCTGTGTTTTCAAGACTTCCATGCGTGTTCTTCTCAATTTCCGGTTTGCAGAGGTAGTCTGTTCGTAACTTCTTGAAGTTAGGTAACGATAATCTGTATATTCTAGAATGTTGAAGGAAACCATCGAAATCTTCGTCGTATGTCTCGCTCTTTGAAGGTTGTTTGGCTATTACTTGTTGGTAAATGTCTTTGAATGCTCCTTGGCTTCTGATCGATGCTACTGCATCGCCCCAACTAAGCACAACAGGAATGGCTAAATCCGTGTACGACGTTGTCATGGCTACGTACAGAAATGTACCACTTGCACCAAATGTGAGTTTCCAAGTGTCGTTTCTACAAGCTGTTGGCTTCGAAATATTTCTTCTTGCTGAGAACGAAGTCCTATTGGTAGTTAATTGCCATTGGTTATCGATTTGATCCAAGACGATCACAGAGAGTTGAACATGCTCTGTACAATGAAAAAGGCGAAGTGAGTGATAACCAGACGTCTCTAGCAGCACAACAAACTCAAGTTTCTCCGACATGCAAGGGGATGTTGGTCGAATGAGATCGATCGTTGACATAATTTCCTCGCGTTGATGATGATAGGGAAATAACATCGATGATGAGACATTTCTGTTGCAAAAGTTGGACCAAGTCGTTCGCTTGATCGCGCTAAAGAGAGCAGCATGTCCAAGAAACCAGTACTTTATTAAATTAAAATCAGCCAAAATGACAATTGTAAATAACAGAGCGATGAAGAGGCAGTGAATGAGCCGCATTTCAAGTTGGTTGTCGCACTGATTGAACCACCTGCTCAAGAGGCCGCGCTGACATGAGACGCGCTGCCATGACAACCATTGGTGTGTGTCAGCTATGGCATTAGTGTATGTGGCAGACTTAATTATTAAACAGGGCAATTCTCTAAAGTCCGGTCCAATCAAATAACAAGTTACTTGAAATGTTACTTTTTAGGGATCTTATTCAAGTAACTAGTTATTTTTAACTGGAAGAAATTTGTAACTGTATAACAATTTTGCTAGTAACTTGTAACTACTGTAGTTGCAATTTTTCAAAGTGAAAAGTGACTTTTTCAAGCTACTTCTATTTACAATTAATTCCTTTTCTGTTTCTGGTTATAATCATCGTGGGCTTCAGCGCATTCAAGTACAGTATGCATGGAAAAATCCATAGCAGACGGTAAATTGCTGTTTTCAAAAATTATCAATCAAAATTATAATGTTAACATCGATGAAATCATTCACTTTAAAAATAAGTGTAGCTAGTTGCTTTTTCTGACAAGTAACTAGTAACTTTAGAGAGTAACTAGTAACTAGTAACTTTTTAACTTTTAGAGAACAATAACTAGTTGCTTTCCAAAGGTAACTTTTATAGCCCTGCCGAAATCTGACTGCAAGGTGTCATTCCAATGGACCTTTTGAACGTTGGTGATATGTGACAGTTTTCTCGGCCGGATTCAAAATAATTCTTAGATGTAAATTTTTTCTTTACATATATATAAAGAATTTCAAATACGAATTAAAATCCTACCTCGCAGCCATTGATTGGAAAGAAAGATACGTTTTAGACTCAATATCATGTAGAACCGTATAACTATGCTCTATTGTAAATCTCATTATTATCATTCTCATAAATCTTACACTGTATTCTATAATATCAACTAGACCTTCGTCTCAATGTAGACGAGCTTACCACCGCTCATTTTGATTACGAAGTAAAATAAATTGACACACACACATTGGTTCAGCGTTTCTACGACGAAGGGAATAGTAGCTATTGGCGTTTGCAACAATGGTGTTTACATGGTGTTTACATCGACCAGCTTTTGTAGCGACTGATTTTAGCAACAATTGGCATTGCTACAATAACTGGTGTTTACAAAGACTGGTGTTTGTAGCAACTGCATCATTCGTCGTCAATACCAGTTACTGTATACCAGTTACCACTACTAAAATGCACTCACTCACGGAAACAAGCTGAATTCAAGAAAGAGAGGTTATACAGCGAAATATTTACGTTTTGTCACAGCTTTACATGAAAACATTGGAATTGTACTAAGAGCAAAATGGGCGACAAAATGCCAGTCACACACTATACGCTGACACTACCTTTTATTATATCATTCGTGATACCTATAGATCTCAGTCAAGGATCTGAAAGTTCCTTTAATTGAAATAGTTCTATAAACAGCCAACTGTATATAACCAAATAGTTGCTGTTATAGCTTGAATTTAAGGCTGTTGTATATATTTATTGTAATTTATAATTTGATAGATCTCTCCTTTCAAAAGTACAATACTTATCGTCCGATTCGTCAATGTTAAGTATGAAACTTGAAATAAATCATTTTAAAGTAAAAAGTTAAAATAATCTGATGTCAATGTGCTCTGAACTTTGTCCGATCAGATTTAAAAACTGGGAAACAGTTTCGGTATCGTCCCATACTAACAAATTTAGTGGGAATCGTCCCCTACTACATGTCCTTCATTCAATTCACACATGCCAATGTACTCCGTGCCTTGCACAATTTGCCCAATAGAACTTCAAGATCACCAGACGGTTACCCTGCTCTTTTCCTCAAAGGCATTGCCTTTCGCCTTATTATCTGTCTTTTCTTAATGGAAAACTTCCTAGTATCTGGAAGACAGCCACTGTGATTCTATTTTATAAGAAGGGAAAACCATCTATTTGTCAAAATTACCGTCCAATCTCATTAACTAGATAAAACTTAATCTAATAAGAAAATTCAATAATATCCTAAATTAAATAAATACCTCTAAAATAACAACATATTTACTAACTATTTACAAATAAAAAACTTATCTCATGAACTTGTATTATATGCAAGGTCATCGTCATGGAATCTATCTTATCATTCCAAATGAGACAATACTCTAATGGAAAATAATTTATTGACGAAAGACCAACACGGCTTCCTCTCGCGTCGCTCAACATGCACTCAATTACTGGACACTTAACAATCCTGGAGTCAAGCTAGCAACAAACGTTTGCGTGTTGATACCGTGTACATCGATTTCAGCAACGCCTTTGATACCGCGTCTCACCAAAAATTAATTATTAAGCTCAAAACCTATGGAATCCAATCGGAACTCCTTTATTGCATCTCAGCTTTTCTTTCCGGCCGCACTCAGCGTGTCTCCAATCTCCATCGACCAAGTTCTGTCAAAGTCGCTAGCTGTCGTTAATAGAGTCAGGGGCGGATCTAGCATTCTGGTTGACTGTGGCCCGAAAATAAAAACAATGTAACTTGCTACTTGAATTTTCTACAAACATAAACACATGAGATTTTACTGCACATTAGCAACGACCAGNATTTATCTTATTCGTAAATGACATTGTTACTTGTCTAGAAGAACACTGCAGTATCAAACTATTTGCCGATGATACAATAGTATTCTCCTGCAGAGCAGACGCCAGTTCATCTTTGTCGCAATCTCTTAGCGCATTACATGAACGGACTGAGAAGTGGCAGATGCGCATTGCATTTGACAAGTGTTCGGTATTTTCAGTTGGCAACAGAAACATTCCTTCGTGCGAATACACTTTATCTGGAAATCAGCTCAAAGAAGTCGACAAGATCAAAGACTTAGGTGTTATTATTACTCCAAATCTCAAACAATCGACGCATTGCTTGATGCTGGCTGCCAAGGCTTGTTCAAGGTCGTCATTAATTAGAAACTGTTTTCGTCCTATATCTGCTTTAATTACTGATAGTGGCAGACAATATGATGTGTCATATACAGAGAGACTAGCCATTTTAACCTTTCGCACAACCTTGTAGATTTAGATATGGAAGTATTTGCAAAGTATGAAGCGACCAAGTACTCACTGCGAGGACACCATCTTAAACTTAGACCCCTCACACTTTGTAAAGTGGACTCTGTTAAACACCAATTTGCGAACCGCATTATCCCTTGGTGGAATTAGTTACCAGAGGACTCTGTTATACGGCAACATCTATCCGAGCTTGTTAAGTGTTCGCTAGATAACATTGACTTGTCACACAACTGTATTGTTTACGAATTGCGCTCAAGCGTTTCACAATGGTTATATGTAAGCGGAAGTCATGCTTCCTTATATTTGCCTGTCAATATTTTTGTCAAGTAAACACACATACATACATACATAGTTACAAACATACAGTACATACATTACTAACAAATTTAGTTTAAAACGAACGTTCACTAGATAAAACGTGTGTTCTATGCAGTATGCTTACTGTCTTCGACTTGGACTTCCTATTCGCGTGACACACATGGTATACTGTAATGTTCTTTTGTAATTTATGACATTTCTCATCAATAGCAACAACAGCAACAAAAACAATGTGGCATACTGTAGATTGACAATGGGACATTATTGTAATCAGCTTTCAGCATCAGCTTTAGTACGAGGCCAGTTCAAAACTGCGCCAGTGACAATAATGCAAATCGTGACTTGGTAATAGATTGATAATTCGGTGAACTCATGCAGTAAGTTGCAACTGTAACCTCCAAGTTCTCCACCCATGTAGTAAGTTTCCACCGCGTGTGTGTTTTTTGATTTTATAGAAGACGTCTATACTTTTATAGTCTGACCAAAGCTTTCTTACCGTCTTACGAATATTCTAATGGATCGCTTGGACTGTGACCGGGTTCTGTCTGTTCAGAGCCATGTTGTTTCTGGTTATGTTGGCAACAAGGCTGCTACATTCCCTTTGCAGGTAAGCTAAACGAATGAAACTTGATCAGTTCAAAACGTTAAATGCAGATCTGAGTTGTAACCAGTTACCTGAAAAGTTGATTTTGCTTATAACTTCAAGAGCAGTTGTAAACAATGTTGCATTTTTGCTTCTGCGAATTGCATTTGCAGCACTCTCTAGTATTCAGGCAAATATTAGCTGCTAGCAACAGTCTGTTTTTGCAAATATCAGGAGTGCAGTATCTGGTTAATATGCATCAAATTTCAACAAGAGAATGCCAAGATGGCAAGATCCTTTGGAAAGAATGCTTCCATCACAAGCGCTCCAGGCCTTGGGGTACCTGAGGCTACAGCCTAATTTTCTATAACAAAGTGGATATTCTTACGGTAACCGTAAAGTTTCTTCAAAAAGATAAACTTACAGAAATCGATCTCTTAGCGCGATCCATCATTTTGGCGCAATATTTGAATCAAGGTTTAGTTATTTCGAACTTCGAACCAGTGTTGCCGCGGGGTCCTCACAATCCCCGCAACATGGCGGGGAATTTCGATTATTTTGCGGGGAAAACCCCGCAAAGGTTCCCCGCATCAACCCCGCACCCCGCAAAGAATTCCCCGCATTTTCGCGGGGTCGGCGCCAA
>OFHS01002982.1:4747-17346 GCA_900245855.1 Calvadosia cruxmelitensis | reverse complement strand
TGTTCAACTTCTGATGAGTCGGCGGACACGGACAACTCTGCCAACACACCCCCGTCTGCTTCGCCCTATGTGTGTCGACCCAGGAGAGGTTGCATCTGCCCTTGAAAAAAGACAACAGACTGCAAAACAGCATTATGATAAGCATGCCCATTCGCTCCCACCACTGCAAGCACATGACAAGGTTCGGATTCGCCCAAACAATGAAGACTGCTGGCGTCAAGCGGAGGTGTTGCCAAGATCGTATGCGGTCCGGGATGAACATGGCCAAGTTTATCGTCGGAATCGTCGCCAGATCATATCTACACCATCAGATCAGCCATTCATTGAACGTCCTCGTGCCACGCTTCCTCGATCCTTACCTCCGACGACTCTTATGTTTGATGGTGGAGAACCAAGTACCTTCCCTCATGAGGTGGCAGACAATCTGTCTAAGCAATCTGAACCGCCTCAACAATCTCCTGGAACAATCGAACGATCTGTAACTAGATCAGGACGTCTGGTCGTCAAACCTCAGCGTTATATTGAAAGCTGTTAGTGTTCACTGTTACATTGGTTGTTGTTAGCTGTTAGCTTCTCAAGTTTTGTTATAGGTTGGAGGATGTTATAATTGGCACTTTGTTAGGCCCTAGGCTCCCTGTGTTGTACGCGTAAGCGCCACGTGCTTCTGGGGGCTAGAACATGGCGGCGGAGTCAAGCTTGTTGATTTGAGATCGTTGTTGTCGTCTCTGAGTTGAATTTATTACAAAAGTCACTTTGCTTTTACAAATCCACTTAGCAGGACACTGACTTTAGGAAATTCGTAAAACAAATCCCACAGGCTTGTAGAGCTTTCTCTGCTGATCACAACCATGGTGGTTTGCAAGTTCGTACGACAGTTTTGAAGCTGCCATAATTTTGGAAAGGTACAACAACAGCGAGGTGACAAGGCAAGTGCGAAGCGGTCGCACGCGAGTAAATACAGTAATTTCTAGACGACGATGCAGAACAAGCAGAGCGATTGCAACGTTCTATGTGCTATGGTTGGAAAGAGCATGTCTTAATTAGTAGGAATGCAAGTGGACAGGAAATTGGGACGAATTAAACATAGTTTCCGTGGCGTAAACAACAACGTCACTTGGGAGGGGACCCCAAGAGCAGAGTGAAAGAAGGACAGCAGACAAATGTAAAATGAACCGCGTAAATAATGCAAGTAAACATAAATAAATGTACGCTGTATACACATACCTCACTTGTGAATGGATTTATAGTGATCTTGTGTGCCTGGTTGCGTTTGTTGGTCGTTTGAAAGCGGTAAGCGAAGTTTAGCCATTTCGCACTTCATAAAGAAGGCTCCGCGTTTACAGACTTGCGATTGAAATTGGGAGAAAGAAATCTCACATTGGGGCAGTTGGAAGGGATGGTGGTCTCGCTCCCATTCCTTTTCCCCTTGCCACGATGTTGTTTGAATTTTGAAGGGAGATGCCATGATGGCGCCTGTTTGTATTCCTGTACCACCGTGCTGTTCTGTGTACCTGAACCGGGCACGTAAGTTAGCATTTCAAGTGGAACTATTTATGTCTCACACCACTTTGTTATTCCCACGTGGATGGAATGGTTTGCCCATTTTTCCTTGAGGTATTTGTTTTCGTAGTCATTCTCAGTGGTGTGATAATGTCTTCCCGTCTGCACACATTGTTGGACGTACGTTATCTTCTATTTGTGGCAATGTTTCTGCTGTTCATATAGTAAATCAAACAGTTGTTTACAGAGAAATGGAGACTGTGCGTTTCTCAGCGGCTGTAATGATTGCCGCGTATTTATTTGTCGAAATTCCTACAAAATATTAATTTGTTACAGCAGGTAAGGCAGGTGTCGACTGATTGTCTGTACCCGCAGAGTATGCTAATATATATACATATGTACAGTTGTGCGATGGACTGCAGGCGTGCGGCAGTTGGAGTGCGAGTGTGCAGGAGAATTAAAGCAAGACTACATCGTTGATCGAACATGGTTCGAATGGGAGCAGGTTGCAGCGCTGCACGCGAATGTTACGGATGTTAGCGTTGCCAATGCTGCTGTGGCCTATTGCAACAGCATTCACAGGATTTCTTGAGAATCTCATATGCTGTTGGATGACTTGGGTGCATGAATACTGCTGTTGAACACCGTCTGGATCTGCCGTCCAACCAGAGAACACGGCGTATACCTTCCATGGCTGAAGGTGGCGCTGTGGAATGCGTTGCATGTTTTCACACGAATTAGCATATGTCAAAGCTTGCACCATGTCTTCAGCATTTAAAATCTTAAACGTTGTCGGTTGCGTTTCACTGAACAGGACGAGGATGCCATGTTGGGGTGGAACGTACATCGCCTGACTCGGTTTGAGGATGATTGGCGGCATCCTGCCAGAAAGACGTCTGAGGAGCATGTCTGCTCTTGCCGGTATCTCCGATGGTATGCGCATAATCTGAAAGAAGGACATCAAAAGGTGGTTGAGGTTATTAGATTCTATTGTAATGGCAGTGCGTATTGGCAGTCGGCACCAATGTCGATCTTCTGTGTGATGTACCTGTGCGAGTGCGACAAGGGTATCCTCCTTTGAACCAATGAAGGTGATGTTTGTAAGGGCTTTCACGCGCGACATGAGAACGAGGAGCTGTTGCCTGTGTATGTTCGGAAAGGGGGAAAATGTAGGGTACGTTAGTTGTGCAGCGCAGAGGAGTACTGCATTTCTTTTTTGTATGCACATAGCTCTTACCGCATCCAAAGTGAGTACGCTTTATCCGTGGTGGAGACCTTCGTTGCAATTGCAGGCAAGGTACTCCCCATTACTTTGTGTATTGTGCACGCCACGTAGTTTGCTAGTGGCAGTGCGAAGCGCCGACCCTTTCGTTTTCCATTGCACACCAATTTGGGCATCGTGTAGCGCCTTCGTAACGTGATGGTTTCTTGTTCCATTGCTGGTCCTACTTGCAGTAGTGTACCAGTTACTGTGTGTAGTTGTTCGTTGAATGCGACAACCTTGAGCAGTTGCCCCTGGCTGAAGCGAATCCCGTCCGTTTGATTATACGTTAGACGTAACACCGCACCGACGTACACATAGACCTAAATACGGAGGTAGAAATTTTAAATAAATCAAAATGTAAGGAATAACTGTGGTGAGTAGAAGTGAAACAAATTGTAGGCAACATTTCATTGAATTAGCATAGACACCCGAAGACGGTCACCTTTTGTTCCGTAAGTGATGGCTCTATAAATATTTAAAATTGAAAAGCTAAGTACTGGTAGTTGTATCATGATCATCACCTTCTTTGCCTCGTTCAGCACCCTGTTGAGCTGGGCAATGATAGCGTTGCTGGTTGTGATGCGCCAGTTGCCGGGTGTAGATTCGATTTCATCACGGGCAACTGACAAGAAGCCTTGATGTTGGCGCTGCTTCTGTGCGATGTAGTTTTCCGTGAGAACATCCTGTGCTTTTCTTTTCGAGACAATCCTCGGAACACCTGTGCGATATAAGATTAGCCAATGATGTTTTTTCTTGGAAAGGATGGCACTGTTTTGGCAGTTTACATTCATTGAAATTTTAGGTAGACGCACCTTCATCAACTTCTTCCCATGTTGATAGGAATGATGCAGTGGTGGCAATGTTTGACACTGCACGTTCCACTTCGTCTTCCCGCGGCTCACGACGCAGCATGCAATTTATCTCCTGTAGATTTTGGTCAGCAGCAGCTCTAACCTACGATATTGGAATAGATGACAATTACAACGTGTTGTGCTGTTGGTGGAAATATGTACACAGATTACGCTGTTCTAAGAACTCACTTGCTCTTCGAGGTAGATTACATGGAAGTAGAGCAGGAGCGTGCTACCCATCCAAATGTTGCGTCCGTCGATAGGCGGCAGCTGGTGCGGGTCACCTGTTGCCAGTAGATATCTGTTGGAATTAGAAGAAGAAAACATTTTGGACGGTTGTTTGTGCTGCGATTTCCATGATCTGAGTCGTTACGAACAGGAGTTCAGCGTAATTGAGATGTTTTAAGTTGCCAGTTGACGTTCGTATTAGTGCAGTGAGGTCTGTCGCAAGACGTCAAGTACGCAATGATGTCCACTAATTAACAGTTTATATGACAATGCTGACAGTATGGACAGATTTGGGCCTGTGTCAGTACCTTCCTCCAAACGGTAGGTTGTTGTTGTGCACCGTCCTTAGGATGTGATCCATGGCAACCAACAGTTCCGAAGAGAGGACCCCGATTTCCTCCAGCAGGAAAACATCGATGGCACGCAGAGCAGCAACTTCGACAGGATGCTTGGTAAGGTCGTTGCATGCCTGTTGGGCCATTCTCATCGGAAAGGAGAACTGTGACTGTAGAACCGGTATTCTGAACAGCAGATGGATGTGCTCTCCTCCGAGGCTGCAAGCTCTTTCTGATGTGACGCTTACAACCTCCGCCCGAAGGCCTCTCGAAATGCAGTACAGCATGGCGGTGCATGCTATCTGTGTTTTGCCAGCACCTGGTGGACCGACAAGGATCGTCCATGGCACAAATTGTCCTGTCCCATTGCGTGAAGTCACGTATGACTCGATTTGTTGTACACATGATGCAAGTGCCAGTTGCTGCTCGAGGATCGATTGCTGTGTCTGACCTTGTACAGTACCCAATGTCGGTACGTACAATGGTGCTGACATGTGGACGACGCCTTGAAGTGCCGGAAAAGAAGGCAAGTTCAGGTCCTGCAGTGCGGCTGCTGTCGATTGCGCTCTAGCCTGGAGTAAATCATCCAGTTTCTGGCGCATGGAGACGGCGATCTCATATGGAGTGATGAGCGGTACGGCCATCGGCGTGGTCCTGTGAAACATGAAGTGTTCCATAGCTTCGTACACCTGCAAATTTAAATTTCGTTGTAGAGTTAAGTGAACGTGCATCATGTCAGTACCGCCCGCCATGAGTATGTTCCATTTAGTTCTAAACATCTGTACGTGTTATGCAATTTATTGTAGTACTAGCAGCTACGCCGTCGGGGCCAACGGCAGGACTCAGCATAATGCATGTAAGTCTATCAGGTTGAGGGTGATTAAGGTGGACGAATGATAACAGACCTATACGGCGGGCTTCGTCCGCCTTTTCTCTCCCTCTCTATTTTGCCTTGTAGCAGTTAATGTCCACTACACAGTATTGTATTTACAATTAAGTTGTCTTAACCTTTTCGTACTGATTAGAGTATTTTTCAGCACGGTTTCGCGTCGAGGCGCACCTCGTCGACGGTTTGCCGCGACCGGGCAGCGCGCGTGGGACGAGCGAAGTTTGGATTCGGAAAGTGAAGTACCGGGACAGCTAACCCGCTACTATATCACGCGCGGTGCCGTAAGGTCAGTGCGGCTTCGCCTCCCTACGGAAAAAAGGCCTGCGGCCTCTTTTTCGCGTGCACGCTCCAGTAGACCGTTGCCATGACAACACTACTATGACCCACGTCTCTTCAGTTCTGTTTCAATCATCCACGTGTTGTGGGGGCGTGGAAAATTTGCGCATTTCCGGGGTGCCATGTGGCTGCCGTTGTTGTTGTTCCGCGAATGTTCGTGCAGGCGGGGCATGGTGTTGCATTGAGGTCAGGGAATGGAGACGAGCATAATTAGTGTATTATTGTAGCATTAAGTAATATTATTAATTCTGTAGTGTGTATGCGTTGGCAGCATACATGTCGTCACGCCGGACGAGATGCAGTACATGGGAGCAACAAGGACACAGTCCCCTGACCCACTGTTTGGGAGAATAGAGGGGCAGCCACTCCTCCCTTCTTTACCTACAAGAAAGAGAGAAGACAGAGGGAGAGCCCACGATCGCTATCGCACGTACAGTAGGATGAAAAGAAGCGCACGACTTTAGGCCAGAATGGTGTCAACTTGTAATGTAAACGCAAAGATGGTCGTTAGAGCGAGAAGCAGTGTCTGGCCTTTTGCAGTGTTGTTTTGATGCGAAGACAATGGCTCCTCCCATTGTCAGAACATGTCTAATTGTTGAGGCGAAATACAGGGCGTTGAAATAATTGCAAGCAACAGTCGAGTGGCATCCTGTTTAAATTAAATTAATTGTTACCAAAACACGAAAGTAGAAGATCCTACAACGTCGTCTACCACGCAATCATTGGCTGAGGAATGCTGTAAACAGTCGCGCTTTTTCGAGGCCCAAAAGCGCGGCAAAACAACGTTGAGCTGGCACGGCAACACAACGTCGCCGTGCCAGACGCCGGGAGACGGCAAGACGTCGGCGTGGGCATGACGCGGACAACGATCGAATCAAACACGGCGATGAGCAACGCCACGACAAACGATCAGGTCAATAATTTTCAACAACATAAAGCAAGTAACGGCGCGATGATAATTGTTATTGCGAGGGCACACGACGGCCAAGACAACAAGCAGGGGCTCACCTCACACCACGACGTTTGTAAACAATAACAACAGTGCAAAGTGTAGGCAAGTTCATTAATCTGTAAGCAAAGTGCTCGCCTTCGAGTCCACGTGGTGGAGTAACACGTCAATAACTTGCTTTGCCTGCAGACAAGTGTTGTCCCTTCCTTGTTGTCATCCTTGAGCAAAGTTGTCATTAATATAATTATAGCAGTAATCCGTCCTTCNAAATCAACGCATTTTCCCCCCACAGCATAGACTCTCGGGTTGCCATAGCAACCGTGAGTCAAAAATGATATCGACTATGAAATTAATTTTAAAACATTAATACCTACAATTTCTATTTAATAAAAGCTACAAACATGCCATAATTACAAAGGTATGAGAAAATAAACAAATAAAAAATTGCATCAAAAATACATCATTTTACTTATGCGGACCGTTGGAATGTCTGAGTCTTTGCGGTGAGTTAATTTGTGTTTACTGTTCATGACATTCAACTGAAAGCACTACTTTAATGGGCAAACAACAGCGGAACAACAAATTCAATAGTCTATTGCATGATGTATAACATTTTTCAAAGTGTGTTCCGCTCGAAATAAAGAAATAATCTAAACTGTATTGATTCCTGTTATATCGAACAGTCGCGTTATATGAACACTTAGAATTGAATAATTATGCTGTAATTTGATCATCGTTATGCTTACGTAATTATCTCACCTGTTTTACGTGTCATCATGCCCAGTAATTCAGTCAATGTAAGCTGCGACCGTTGCTAGTCAACAAATCTTTGGATTGCTAATTGTTTTCTATACGTATGATTTATTAGTTTGAAATACAATTGGCTAATGCCAGAAATGTTAGACTTGCTTCGGTGAAGTTGTTGTGTTCAGTTTTATTCGTCGGTCCAAAGTGTGACAATCTTCCGACAAAAACCAACTACTTTCCGGACGCCACCCGAGGGTTTGCAACATAACGCAACTAAATCTACTTGGATCTAAACTATGATTTGGAATCGTGAAATCCCTCCATCACATAGACCTCTTGGTCACCATGGTAACTGCTCGTCGAAGCACAATCATTTCACACGTTTTACAGAAGATTTTTAAAAGCAGTGAATTGTAAATCCTGTAACAGAAGACAAAGGTACTCAATGTAAGGCATTTCATGTACTTACCAGAAATCACAGCAACTTTTCTTCTTTGCTTTGGTTGTGGAGACTCCTTCTTTGCTTCTATCTGAAACATTATTATATTTGACTTACAGAATCTGCTTTGTGCTTGCAGCTAACGCCAAAGCAACATTGAACAATTTACTTTTATTGTAAATATATACACCCTATAGAAACATATTGATACACAACTACATCGATAAAACGAAAGGTTGAAAATAGTTGATATATTACTTTAGAAGTTGAAGATTGATGTTTAATTGGTGAATCTGTAGGTTTTCTATATGCTGGCGTTGGTCACGTGGCATTTATTAGATATGACGTGAGGTAGCCAACTCGCCCGGAAAATTTGAGTGTAGCCTACAGATCGGAAGAGAAGATAGATAGATAGTTAGATGATTTGATTTGTATTTCGCCCTACACTGGGCAGCTTAACAGTTTACAAAATATTTAGATAGATAGTTAGATAGATAGATAGATAGATAGATAGATAGATAGATAGATAGTAGTATATTTGAGGTATATAAATGGTGGATACAGTATTAAAATGATACTGTTTGTAATTTTGTTTGAATATTTACCGACGACTTCCGTTTCTTGATACCTTGTACATTATTTTATTATTTTGTATTGCTAATCAGTTTTTTCACCTTGTTGTTAAATCAATATTTATCGTACACTATATATTCGCTGAAACTATTTAACAAAGTCGGGGCCAAATGCCCAAATCTCTTTTTCCCTTTTACTGTCTTGCATTTAGGTATAACAAACTTGCGTGCTGCGTTGTCTCTTGTTTGATACTTATGGTCTAGTTCCCTGAATAATAATTGTAAATGTTCACCTGCTTTGAATAATACTTGTAATTGTTCTTCATAATGAGAACAACATTATGAAGTTGTGTGTGGTGTAATTACATGTATTAGTCTTGTCAGTGTTCGTCAGTAACGAAGTATTTTTACTTCGTTACTTTACTTAAGTTGAAAAATTACAGATTTCGGAGTAACGAAGTACTTTTTCAAGGCAGTACTTTTCACTTGTAACGAAGTAGTTTTCAAGCTAAAATATTTACTTTTTACTTCGTTACTTTTGATATCCAACGAAAAATACTTTTTTCTTTCTTTCGCAAACGAGAAGAAGCGGTAGCAATCTCCGTCGCACGACTGTTTGTTTTCATTGGTTTTACGGCTTTTGAAATTCAACACCTATTCGTCATTTGAGCCAGCTATTGTTCTAGGTGTAAAGGTCAGCCATTATCTTTTGATGGGAAATTCATGTGAGCGGCTGTGCGTGAAAATGGTCAAAACACGTGCTCATGGCGCTTCGTGAAGCGAAAACAAGGAGAGAAGTTGCTTCTCAAATGGCACTGCTGCTTTTGGAAACTCTGAAAATAGTGAATAAACTTCAAAAATGTAACCAGTCTACTATTTTACCATTGTTTCTTGATTACTTGCAGGAGTCTGCCTCAAAACGACATTTTCAATACTCACGACCGCTCGATTGTCGAATTTGGAATGACGAAGTTGCTTACCCTGATTTTAAATCAAATGTGCGCTTGTTTTCTGCCTAGTCTGAATTATAGTTGCCAAGAGATGGACTGATGGGCAGATAAGCGTTTGAAACACCGAAACAAGTTCCCGGATCAGTTCGACTCTCGGTTTGGGAAACTGGTTTATTTTACATTTACGTTAATTTCCCAGAAAGGCAATGCCCTGAATTTGAGTGTAAAATCAACTTGTTTTTTTTTCTGCTTGTTTTGTTGTTAAATGAATCCCTGCGTGATTTGGGAAAAAAGCAAAAGTACTTTTACTTTTCTGAGAAAAGTACTTTTTGGGCATAGTACTTTTTACTTTTTACTTAAGTACTTTTCTCATCGAGTACTTTTTACTTTTACTTAAGTACTTTTTTGCCATTTACTTTTACTTTTACTTAAGTACAGAAAGACAGTACTTTGCTGAACACTGAGTCTTGTGGGATCGGCTGTGTCTCTGTGAAGGCCGTAATTGCGTGTATTGTGTGTATTGATTATGTCTCGTGTGTCGTGGCTAGGGAAATGCGTATAATCGTTAAAAGTGAAGATTTATGTGTAAGTTCTTTAGCAGGACATACATGCTTGAAAACTGTCACGTTTTGTGCTTCATGCTATGACCTTGTTGCGTTTACAGAATTGAAAGACATTGATGGCGACTGACAAAGGAAGCTGATTGTTGGCCTGAGTGCTGACTTAAAATGGTCGACAAGACTGCCATAAAATTACCCCAATAAATCCACAAAACTTTGATCGTCGACGATGAGCAGCTAGAACTAAATTTTCACCTCCCCCCAAAAAAAAAACTTTAAAAAAACTAGCTCGTTGTAATTTGAACGTCACACCATTTTTGATGAGGACGTANATCAACCACAATGAAAGCCTCCTCAGATGATCAATCATCAGTTCTTTGAAAAAGGCTTATAAATGGCTTACCAGAAATGCTGAATATAAAGACGATGAAATACGTTGTACCTCATTTAGATACATCGGATATACAATCTGATTGGAATAACTTGGCTGAACAACTCATGATTTGGAGAAAAGGACTGTAACGCCAAACACTCAGGAAATCAGTAGACATAACTATTTCTTCCCAACAGGGTGGCGTACTGAGAAGCAAAATTATACCTTCCGCTTCTTTTGCTTTGGCTTTTCTGGCTCTTTGGCAGGTTGAGGTTTTGAAGGCTTACTGCTGCCTCCTTTGGGAGTAAAAAATCCCCGTATGTCCTGGAAACAAATGGTAATTGACGTAGATTAATTAAAACATCGCATGACATGTGAAATACAGTGCAACCTGTATTAGAGGTCACTTCTACAGAGCAGCCACCTCAGTATAAAGGCCACTCTTCATAACCTTAAAATGACATTTTCTATATAAATCAACCTGTGTATAAGGGCCACCTGTGTATAAAGGCCATTTTTCTCAGGTCACAGAGGTGGCCATTATAGATCGGTTTCACTGTACGTTGATTAACAATAACATCAAATTGCATTCACATCAAATACCATGAGCAGTTGTCATGCTTTTGTGTCTCTCTCTGCTTGCAGCACCATAATATAACAATAATCGATGCTTAATCTTCATGACATCTGCCACTGGGAATCAAAGGGACAGGTCCCAGGCCCCCAGCATGTGGTGCCCTGATTGACTGCCTTGCCATAAGCTGCACCCATGAGTAAATTGCCCCTGACTTGGGCAGCACACATGAAGGTCAGAATGTGGAGAATAGTGGCTAACAAATACACTGCGTGTTTAAGCTAAAGGGCAGAATGTTGATGATCGGTCCGAGAGAGCTAGACTAAGGACCGGGAACCATAAATGTCATGAACTGTTTCTTCCATATTTACGGTGGATAAGGTGTTGTTGTTCAACGAGGGTAACGAAACAAACCAATTGCTTTTCTCTCTTTGGGCTCTCAACGTTATAAGATAGAAAAAATATTTCTCTCAACTGGGTCTGGAGTTCATCCCAGTATCAGATTGGAATCTATGCATTTGTGTGGCAGAGAGAACACATTTGAAAACATTTTTCCACTTTTGGCCTCTTACTGATGAGATTAAAATATATGGCACATCCATGGTTATCGGCACGAATATTTGAGTTGCAGTGAGGATCGTGCAAACAAAACAAGTTTTTCGAAGGAAAATATGTGCGCCTTAGAAGAAGAATTATCCAAATCTGTGCAACACAAAAGTAAGACGCCAGATTTATACGGCGGTAATTTCAACCGTGCAGTACATAAATTAAGGTCTGATCTGGAAAGCCTGCATGGCGACCATACATTCTAGCCCTTAGACAACCGACTAGTGCATACAAAACAAAATTGGCACTGCATCTATGCCTGAGGGGCAGAGCACTGCATTGGTTTTGGGACGGTAGGGCTACTGTTCGTGAGACAGAGCACTGTATGAGATCATTTTAACTGTTCATATAATCATTGACGTCATTTCTGAAATGATGCATGGTATAAAAGTTAAATCAGTTATCAGGGCAGTCACTTGATGTCAATTTATAGTAGGCCTACTAAATTAAGACTAGATCATGCAATACGATAGTGTAAGACCTCATTCTGATCCTTGGGAGCTTGAACGTATCCAGGCTCACTCTTACAAATACAGATCAAAGACAAATATACAATACACGCTAGTCCTACTGAGGCTGAGCCCCAGACGGGCAGACGTGAGACGGCCACAACCCCTTCTTTGGTAAGCTACCACGGTGAAACTTCAGTACTCACCATTTTCAATTTGAATGCAAAAAGGACTGCAACTATTTGAAATATTCACATTACGCGTGATCAAATGTAGACTGAACTGTATGTGCTAGGACAATCCCGTAGAACGATACCAAACAGTAGCTCTAACGTGCAGTCCAGCACCATGTTTTTCTTTGAAAACTTGATGAACTCGTTTGCAGAATACTATTTCGAAAAACGAGACCGTTCCCGCCAAAACATGCATTTGTTTGCCTTGCAATCAAATCACCTAGATTTTTGTCATAAAAACAACGCAGCTGTTTATCCTTTCAATTTGATTATTTTCTAAATTAAATCTCGCAACGATGACACCGCCATGGCAAATATTTTAAATCTATTTTACAAACTCGTATAAATTTTACTTTTGATTCGAACATGCGCTAGAAGTCTCCTTCCAAAGCAATCTCCTTTCCACACAATATCATTCCATCTCAAGATGGCGGAAAGTGATGCAGATGACGATCCGGTCGTACACGAGGTGACTTTGAAGTGGTTTTGTAATGTTTGTGAAAGTTGTCAAGTCGGAAAGTTGCGTTATTGATAGACGCTTGATTGTTTTCTTCATAAATGCAGGTTGATGTGTTTTTGTCGAAAGCGCTGGCGCAGAAGCTTTACCTCTTCCAGGTAGGCTAACCCTCGAGTCGTTTTGCGAGGTTTGCAAGAAATCGTGAGACTTCAAACGCAAAATCTGAAATAGCGACGAGAGGCAGTTGCAGTGTAGTCCATTAGCTCTGTCTCACCATTGCAATAGAA
>OFHS01002981.1:0-16471 GCA_900245855.1 Calvadosia cruxmelitensis | reverse complement strand
AGCCTGGACTCTAATTGCATTGCTACGATGAACAATGGTGTGATTTTAACCTCACCTAAATTACATTTTAGCTACATTAAAATTAACTATCTTACAATTTAACAGTGCATAGAAATAGAAGAAAATGAGTTTGAGACAATTGTAAAACATAAGTCATTTGCCATTTACGAAAATGCTTTTCTGAACAGATGTGTTTTAATCAGGCTCTTGAAGCAGTCGACAGAGTGTGCCGACCGTACTTCAGATAGCAAGGAGTTATCCATGGACCAGGGCTAAAGCGTAGTCCGGGACTGAACATTTAGCCTGAACTAAATTACTAAAATCTGTATATGGTGCTTGAGATTTAGTTATCGATGGACCAGGTCTAAAGTGTAGTCCGATACTGAACATTTAGCCTGAAATATATTACTAAAATCTTTATCTGGTGCTTGAGATTTAGCCCTGGACTACTCTTTAGCTTCGGTCTTTGAGTAAGGCCCCAGAGGTCATTTCAGCAATACTACCGGTAATGTGAATCAGAAGGCTGCCAAACTTGAACAATTGGATGAGCTATACTAATGATACAGATTGTTGATTATGGTATTACTGTAGATAATGAGTTTAGTCCTCAAGCATGATAATATATTAGCAGTATATAATAATGATTCTTCAATCATTCCAGCACTTGTAATGTATTATGATTTTCTATTAATGGCTTCAATATGTCTTCTTCTACTTGCTTTAGTCCGAATTTAACATGGCGAGATGTCCAGCATGTGATTGTCAACACAGCTCAAGTGACCAGTCCAGTCGATGAGGGTTGGATGGATAATGGGGGAGGATTCCACTTCAATCACAAGTTTGGTTTCGGTCGCTTGGATGCCAAGAAGATGGTCGATGTTGGTAGCACATGGAAGAATGTCGCCAAACAGCGGACGTGCAAGGGACCATCCAGCAGCTCAGTCCAGTAAGCAAATGACATTGCATAACTGCCGTCCTGTGTTCCCAAGTACTAAATGAATGAATGAATGAATGATATTTTGACAGTCCATATTGATATAGTAATCCAACATAGAATCATTGTTGTTTCAATCGATTACGGTGACCATCATCATCTTACAATGAAGGAGCTGACTCAGCTTTGGGCGTGCTGCTCCAGCGGCAGGCATATACAGACTATGTCAGGCAGGAAATAAAATAAATAATACTTAAACTCGTATGCCTCTGAACGATTTCATGTTTTTGCCATTGGTGCTTGGTTGATGGGAGGTGTTTCGAATTCAGTATGCGTTAGGCTCTGAGGCCTGTCACCACCCACCACCAAGCACCAGTCACACTGCTAGGTCAGTGGAATTCCTAAGCATACTTACCATGAACTTGTGGTCGGGCGGGAGAGGAATCGAAATGATCGACATATCACTTGAGTCGAAGTAGATATGGGTTGAATGTAATCGCAATCTCTTCATCGATGCTGTTACTGGTAGCGCGTGATCGATATATCGCATCACGTGAATCGGGAAGTCGAGGGCGATCGAGCCCCTTTTCGAATTCGATGCATCGAGCGTGATCGAGGTATCGCCTGACAACGAAGCAAGTAATCGGCATGACAACGGATCGGTATCACTATATCAGCATAACTACGATGCTTGGAGGCGATGGCGAGAGTGAATGATCCTTCTTCCGAAACCGCCCCTGATTATGGCACGGTGCGACTCAAAAGCCATGACCTTTGGAACCCGTGTCATTCACGTGGATGTCAGTGGTCATCCATACTACCCTTGGCCTCGTCTGCATGGAGGCCGAGTTTAACCTTGCTTAAGCTATGTTTAACAACATTTACGCTACAGTTTTAAAAGGAATAATAGACAAGAGTAAATTATTAAATATAGCGTTAAAAAGTGAAAATTTGAAACTAAACCTTCAGACAGTTTCTATTTAAAAGTAGCCAGAGGGGGGCATGCCATGACTAGGGCATACCTTTGAGAACTCATCATTCTTTAATTGAAACAAGAAAAAACAATGTGATAGATATCCAGAATGATGTTGATGGTCATGTCTTTTGTCAGAAAAACCAAAACAAACGGAAAGTCGGAAAG
The DNA here is from genome assembly GCA_900245855.1 of Calvadosia cruxmelitensis. Lineage (NCBI taxonomy): Eukaryota > Metazoa > Cnidaria > Staurozoa > Stauromedusae > Kishinouyeidae > Calvadosia > Calvadosia cruxmelitensis. The sequence continues at coordinate 14,396 of OFHS01002981.1, read as the reverse complement.
ACCAACTCTTGGCCGAAATACGTTTGTCTGCCAAAATATTCTGCATCCTTTATTTGATCTTGTTTGCACTTCTTTCCCCCTTAACAGCATGTCTGTTGAAATTATTGGCTAGAGTTTATTAAACCACCCATAAAATAATCAGACAAACCTTCGTCAACAGCAAGATATAATCAACTGAACATAATCAATACATTACTGCCATACAATTGGCTAACAAGATGACGTAAAATAGCAAGGTGTTATTGCTACGCCCAACAGAAATTTGATAACTTATGCAGAATGTACACATCTCGTTTACAATTTCTCTTATTGACAAGATAGAAGAAATTTGCAGACAGGATAAACGTCCCTGAAAAACCCTGATATGTGATAATTGGCATGCTACTTGATGCCAGCCCAATGTGCTATTCGTAACTGAATATAGCTTGTATCAAAGTAAGGTCCGACAAGATGGAATACGCCAAGGTGTAAAAACGAGATAAATGTACTTCTGTAATGTAGAAGACGACTGCCTTGCTAGATGCACGTAACTAGACTGACTGATTGAAACAAGGCAGGTACGATAATACGTCTACGTGAGAACAAGACCGTAATCTCGCACCCAGGTTGCTGATGTTTACATCCTGTTTAATAGTAAATATTGAACTGTGTGTCGCCCATGTTGCGCTGTCCTAACAGAGAGGGTTCCTATTTGCCAATCCGCATGTTCATAATACCACTGTGTTTCAGTGCTGTGTTTAGACTGTTTCTGCACATGTTATCACCTTTTGTTCTGTCACCTGTAGTGCCCTGTTCAGTTGTGAGTAACCTGCATTCAGGAAGGGTTTTGCTATATTTACAGTATGTCCTTCGGTTGATCTTTGTAATTGTCACTGCGTCGTTTTGTGGTATTACACCTGCTCACGTCTTTTGCAGGGAAATCCCTGCCGGTGGAACTCTCTCAATTACCATAGATACTATTGCCTGCGGAGACACAGACAACGAGATTGCCAAACTTGAACATGTCACACTCACCGTCTCATTCCAACACAGACGCCGTGGCGATGTCAGCATTGATCTCTTCTCACCGATGGGAACTCGAAACGAGATGCTATCCACTCGTCGCTACGACCACAGTGATAAGGGTCTTCACAATTGGACATTTATGACGGTTCATTGTTGGGGTGAAAATCCCAAAGGAGTGTGGACGTTGAATGTTACTGATAACATTTTATCATTGACAAGGAAAGGGTTCAATTTCAACGGCTACCTGCAGCATGACACAAGCATGCAGGAACCAGATGTCGAAGATCTTGAGGAAGAGGTAAATAAAGGAAATTTTATAGGTCTGTGGTACAACATTAGTCAAACCTGTTTTAGTGGCCACCTCTATGGAGCAGCCACCTGTGTATAAAGGCCACTCTTCATAACCCGAAATTAAATCAACCTGGACAGAAAGGCCACCTGTCTATAAAGGTCATTTTTCTCTGGCCCCAAAGGTGACCATTATAGACAGGTTTCACTGTATCACAGTTATCGCGTTGATAGATGATAATATTGAGGATTTTATGATTTATGATATTTCACCTTATATTGTTAGATGAACACATTTCTTTTCAGTAGTCTATAAATTATCTATCAGATAATATTTAATTATGATTATTTTTCTATCAGATCGTCAGTCAATCATTTGATCAGTTCTGTCTTTCTGTTAACTAACTAGTCATTCGTAAACCAGTTAAGTAATAATTTCACTCCTTGTTTTTGTTGTAGCAGAGCATATTACCCTGCATATCTTTCTGATTGATCAGCCTGTATTATACATACAATGAGTTTGTGACGGTTAGTTAGTTTCGTTTGTTCTTTCAGCAGATTATTTTGTAGGCTTTCTTCCGCTATCTGAAATCTACCAACCAATCTGTATTACGTGATAAACCAAACAATAAGTCAATAGATTTGTAAATTTATTTAACGAGGTTAGCCCAATAAGCCAATGGCTTGTCTCCCTGGCCCTCGATAATTAAAACCACAGAAGACAAAAGGAATAGATGTGTTGGCTGGACCGGGAAGTCAAACCCGGTACGTCTGACTGGTAGCCACACATACTAGCTGCTACACCACACCGTACACCAAACACATTTGTCAGCTGTTATTTCTCCTAATTATTCTTATTCATGCTAATGTCATTTACTGCTCACGGACAGTTCTGTATTTCTTAATAACTTGATCTTGAAATTATCTCTCGGGGCCAGTGCTGTACAAGACCATGACATTAATTGAACCAAGATTTAATTGAATTTATCTCTCCATTATGTGATCATGTGTCTTCTCCATGTCGCCATCCTTTTGAACATAACATCAACCAGGGCGTCCAATAATCATAAATAAATCAACTGTTGTTCTATTCTTTACTTTATAGGTGATTGACGATGAAGAGAAAATGAAAACGCTCAAGGAAAATAAAAATGGAGGGACACAGAGCAACAGTGCGCTTGATGTGCCTTATCCAGAGGGCGTCAAGAAGATATTTGTGTCTGAAGCAAACAAGGATGACCTGGACGAAGACAAAAGTTTCCTACTTTCACCAGGTTAATATGATTCTGTGTGTGTGTTTGGTAGATGCCATTGTGATTTTTAGCATACTTTAGTCAGATGTAACTCCCCCTGTGTGAGGGAGGCTGATGGTCCAACGGGCTGGGTGTTTGTTCTGCAGATGCTTGTTTAAACCCCACCCAATCCACATTTTCGTATCTAGTTTAATGTAGAGCAGAGGGATATTAACTGGGTTTAACTATCATAGGTTGCATATGTTATGTAGTACAGTCAAACCTGTATTAGCGGCCACCTCTATATAGCAGCCACCTGTGTATAAAAGCCACTCATCATAACCCCAAAACGATACCTTGAAAAGAAATCAACCTGGACAGAAAATCCACCTGTCTATAAAGGTCATTTTCCTCGGGTCCCAAAGGTGACCGTTATAGGCAGGTTTCACTGTAGCTGTATTTGTTTGATTGAATTAATATTATTTTTAGTTTCACATAGTCAATTTTTTTTAGTAGTAAGTTACTGTTTTCAAATGAAATCATTTGCCACATCTTAGTGAGATGTTTATTTTGGCAGCTTAAATTACTGTAAATATTTTCTTACGTTTGCAATGCAGATGAAGCCATTGATGCCGTCTTGAAGGGCACTCAACAGCGAACAGTCATCACTGGCAATGACGAAGCAGGACACACGGCATTAAACATTGTGAATAATCCTGATTTTGCAAAAGGCAAAATGACTGAGAAGTCTTTCGATCAGTCAAGCAGCTATGCAAAGGAACATCTCCCGGACACATCTGAAAGCAACGAAGTACTTGGTCATGATAGAAACTTAGCAAACATGCACAATATGTTAAAAGATGTCCAGAAGCATGTTGATTTGTCACTCAAAGATCCAAGCGTGCAAATACAAGAAGAGACTGGATCACAGCGTGTGCAAGTCAGTAATGGCTTTCAAGAGGCATTCGTGCCCGAGCTTAGTTCATCCGGTAGAGTGTCAGCTGGGCAACTGCTAGAATGGAGCCTAGTCTTCTACGGCACTGGCCCTGAAGAAGGCTGATACAATGTATATTAATTTATTATGTTATTTGTATGGAGCATTACTGTCAATGAACTTCCATTGAAGCAAGAAAAAAGCACAGAGACCTGATCACTGCCTAGCACGCCTCTGAGTTTAGTGGTCTTTGAAACATTCTTTGGTAGTGCAAATTAAGTTAATTCTAGAGTTTGTCCATATCTACGACTTGAGAAATTATCACCTTATATACAGTCAAACCTGTCTTAGTGGCCACCTCTATAGAGCAGCCACCTGTGTAAAAAGGCCACTCTTCATAATCCCAAAATAAAACATTTTCTATAGAAATCAACATGAACAGGAAAAGGCCACTTGTTCATAAATGTCACTTTTCTCAGGTCCCAAATGTGACCGTTATAGACAGGTTTCACTGTACTGTCCATGCAGGAGCATTTATTTATTTGTAAATATCAAATCATAAAGATACAATAATAATGCAGAATAATCTATACGACAATTGAGAATATGGAGTATGGCACTAATTTACATGTTGATTGACAAGAGACTGACAGCGAGAGGAAAGCAAGTGACCTCTTATGATGAACTTCATCAATCTAAACACAGAAACAAAGTCAAGAGATTCATTCGTTAAGAACACTGATATGGGGCTAACACGAGAAAAAGGTGCAAGGTTTGAATAGTTTGACGTGAGAAAATCCTCACGCAATGGATTGGTCAGGCGTGAAAGCCAAGAAATATTCTTGAAATTGACTTTCACAGATAAGATAATAGTCTGCGACAGAGGTCAACTCACACAGTGAAACATCATTATGGTTTTCCAGTCAAAAATTGTGATAATAAGCGGGTTGTGCTGTTAACCAGATTGCACTCTATACCGAAATGCATGGGACTGCACTTTGCAAATTATGCATTTGGTAAGCATTGAACTAAGCTGTAACTAACATTGTGTATCTTTCCAAAAATTGCGAGATGTACCTAGCCTGAAGCAAACACGACAATTAGTCCCGATTAGCAGCAACAACAGACCAAGAATGTAATTAATTTAATGTAACCTAATCAATATTTAATAAAACGACATTGCAGACTAGTTGGGCGTTAGAGCACTGCACAGTGATGCAACCACCAAAAAGTAATAATATTACTTTGGAATTGTTTATATATATATTATATATATATAATTAAGTACAGTGTAACTCGGCTAATATCACACCCTCGGGAAAATTGTAAAACGTGATATTATCTGAGTCGTGACAATAACCGAGTCTCATACTCAGACCCCTAATTTAAGTAATTTTGCAGAAACGGCTCAAACAATAGCAAAAAGCGGGCAATAGAACAGCAAACTCTGTATCAACATCAATCAGAGCTATTATGTAGAGATTCAAGCAACACAAGACTCATTTTCTTGGACTTGTCACGCTTAATAAGGCGAACACAATGAGAAACACTGCATCAACTTTTCCTCTCACAATTGCGGCGCCTACAAATTTAAGCAAGGCAACACATCAAGGAAAGCGTGACAATAAGCGAGCATAAACATAAAAATCCTTTGCAAATCCGTGATAATAACCGAGATGTGACAATATCCGAGGTGATATTAACCGAGTAGAATAAGAGAAAAGCTTAGGGACTGGCAAGTGGAATCTCACCTTCCGTGACAATAACCGAGACGTGATAATATCCGAGGTGATATTAACCGAGTTACACTGTAAATGAATAAATCAATAATGATTTGTTCCACACATTCGTAGAATAGTGCTCAATGCAGCAAGGCAGAGCTATCGCCTGATGATCGCAATAACATGAAACTCCGAATAGCGAGAACTTGTGTGCTCTCTGTCTCCAATGATAGTATATATAATTATTATATATTTATTTCATCAAATAAGTGACAAAGAACAACACGAAGCAAACTGAAATAATGTTTGTTGAAATAACAAGCAGCTCTTTCCCAAACAAAAGCAATTTGTAACGGCATATGCGAAGATCTGTCTGTTTTATGTACACTAAAATACAAATTTTTTGAGTTTACTTATCTAGTTCTTCAATTAAACATTTTGGCTTTATATTGTTCATATTATGCGCTATGGCTTCTCTTTGTTCATTTAATTCTTTGTTTTCTATCAACATATGTTGTCTTAAATCCAAAACGGCACATTTCTGAGCAATAAGTATGTGTGGATAACACTTTGCAAATGACAAGAGGAAATCTAATCTTCTACACGCTAGCAGTGTTTCTTTCTTGGCTGATTTCCCATTCAGTGACTTCTTGTGGTTTTGACTAACCGCCTTTAGAGTCACTTGCAAATCACATAATGCATGTAAAGCCAGTACTGGGCAGCACGAACATGGATTAAGCAGCAACGACATATCATGAAGAGTTAAATTCACTGGATCGATGCATTTCGAGAGAGATGGCGAGTTGTTGACTCTGGCCAAGAAATTAGACACACAATACTCCAGATCTGCTAGAACTTGCTGCGAACTCAACGATGAGGAAAGAGATAAAATTGTCTCAGCAAATTCAACACAGATGTCTGCATGATCTCCGTTGTACAAGCGAGTGGCAAAACAGTAGGAAAGCAAGACATCTAATATCTTCCATGTAACCGATGGATGGGGTGCCTTGCTGCCTAATAAATCCTTGACAAGTGGGATGTTCTCCAACATAGAAATTGGTGGTTTCTCTGAGGGTTCTTGTTCTTCTTCCAGTGAATCTGTTGTAGCTATCTCCTGCACGGCACTAGAAAGCAAATGAGATGAAAATGAGTAGGGAAGACAAAATTAATAATACAGTGAAACCTGTCTATAACGGTCACCTTTAGGACCTGAGTAAAATGACCTTTATAGGCAGGTGGCCTCTTTGGCCAGGTTGATTTCTATAGATAGTGTCATTTTGGGGTTATGAAGAGTGGCCTTGATACACAGATGGCTGTTCTAGAGACGTGGCTCCTGATACAGGTTTGACTGTATTTCCAAAATAAGCCAATTTATTGAAATGTGTGTCTACTTTTCTGAGGCTCTGGGTTTGACAATTTGGAATCAACGGTCGAAGGCAAATTTTTGAACCAAGGAGTCATTTGCAGGCACTTTTTCAGCTGTAGTTAATTCATCATTAGTGAGATGCTTAAAAGTTAATAGTTCGCAATGTTTGTTGCATTCAGATCAGATGAAATGATTGAGCAATGCATAATTTCAGTTTGTTGAAAGCTAGATTTGCTGAGACCTGCTGCTATAAAAAAAGAGCAGAGATAAAACTGCTTAAAACTGTCGCTATTGCCACAAGTCACATATTCAATGGGACAAACAACCAAACATTGCGAGTTCGTCACTTTCAACCTCAAGCAACTTGCCATCTATATGATCCTGCAGCAATGAGTTCCTTGAAGCAAAATGTTTCTTCTGTTGTTTGCAATGAATGGTCTAGGAAGTTCCGTGTTCCTTGAGTTACGTGATTTGCTTTACAATGAGTTTCAGAATGGTTCATGGATTTTGCTGTTTGTTAATTCGGAATAAAACAGCACGCACACACTCAAGACAGACCTGCTGATAAACTATTCTTCTGCACGGCATTCGGAGTAGCAACAATAAATTAACCTTCAACCACAAGGGAAACATGACACAATGCAAGTAATGTGGGAACTGGAAAGTGTATCAAAGAAGGCAGAGAGGACATATGATTACTGTAGCGGTCTACCGACAGTCTGACACAATGTATTGCCATCAATGTTAGTGTTTATTACATGACTGACATTTTAGTTCTTCATTAAAATTATATTCCACTGCAGTTGCAGTACAGTGCAACCCCGTTAATTAATATCACCTCGGTTAATATCACTTCAGTCTGGGAACCAAGCTCTGTCAAAGTCAACTATTCTAGCCCCCTTAATATATCACGACTTCCTTAATTTCACAATTTTGACTGGAAAACCATAGTGATATTAACGAGGTTGCATTGTACGCTCAAAGAGCTGTTGTCTTTCTTGTTGCTTTCTATCATTCAGCGTTAATATGGTAAGTCAAAACTCAGTAGCAGGTAATTCAGGACGTTTTGGAAAACATTTGCAGGCACAATTAATTAACAGTTGAAAATTGGTGCGGTTAGTGGTTACCGCCGGCTGATTTGAACTGGGGACCTTCTGTCGATGAGGGCTGGACAGTATGCTTCTGATTATAATTTTCGCTGTGTGTTTTACCTCCAAACTAATTGCTTTTCAGTTATGAATAGGAATATTGATTCATTCATTGTAGCAGATTAGCGTACCAGAGACAGGGCCACCTGTTGTTTAAATCTCGTCACTCAGAGCCACATTTTAAAACAATTCCATTTTCTTACATCCAGCACAATGGGATAAATTGATGCAGTAAGATTAAGAATTGCTCAATCCGGAATACTGTACTGTTCATTTTTAATATCAGAAACTGTAAAGGGTCTAATATTGAAGATTGAGGGTCTACTAACTGTCGTGTTTTGAGTGCCTACATGCAGCCCAATACCTATCGGATAAAACAGTTGAGAAGGAATTGTATGACAAAGAAGAAAGGCTGCTTCTGAAGGATAGCACCGTCAACAACAACAACAACAACAACAATGCGCCACGAGGTCTGTGACCATCTCCCGTCAGCCTACCTGTCATTTTCTTTCGTCCACCAAGGCTGCCACACTTCTACGTAGTCGATATCACTCTCAAGGCTCTTTTGGAAGGCTTCTTGTTCTTCGTGCGTGAGTGAATCCCACATCTGTTGCGAGTTACTCAAGTCAATCTTCTCAAGTCTTTCGCTCAACGAGGAAACATCTTGGAAATCTTCCTCGTATTGCCTTTCTAAAACTTCAATTATTCGACGCTTCTCATTTTCAGAGCACTTTTCTCCGCGCAATTCTTGTACCACTTGATCCTTGTAAAACGCCTCAGAGCAGTTGACGTGCCGTTTGTTGCGGTAACAGGTTAATGAGCAGTAACTAATGTGACAACGAGGACAGTTATACTGAGACGTTTGTAGTTGGCAGATTCCGCACATCGATGGTGCAACCGAAGCCGGCATGGCATCTGTCATCGTCTCCATGTTATTGATGATCTATCAACTGGATATGATGCTAAATTAGTTGTTCCGTCGTGCATCAAACAACAAATAAACATACAAGTCTCTGGCTCCGCTCTGGTCCGTTGCGACCTTAGTTGGTTCTTACGACCTCTCTAGACTCTAGTCACGAAACTTAATCACGAACGATCTTCCAGCAGAATCGATTATTTGCTATCATTTTTAAACGGCCTCACTCGTGCCCTTCAAAATCAGATTGAGGGCAAATCACGTGGGGTCACAGTGCAAATCTTGCAAATCTTGAGCACAGAAATTCATAACAAACTTCTCTTTTCGTTATTTTGAAGTATATTCAATTGATATTCTGCTGATATCTATGCCTAAGCGATCAACGAATCTTACTTCGATGACAGGAAGAACAATTTTTGTACTTGAGATGCAGCTGTGGACCTCAGGTAGCTATCACGAACGAGCAAAGAGGCCTGTATGGTTCGCGAAGTTGATACAACGAACAGGTAAAGTCTATACGGATGAGCAGTTCGCTCCTAAATTCAGAATGCGAAGTACCTGTTCAAATTTGCACAGCACGGCGTTACCTCATAGTAAAGTGAAGTTTCACTGTCATGGAGTCCTCGTTTGAAGGGAAATTTGATGAAAAATAATAGTTAAATATGACTTACTGAGCCAGGACAGCTTGCTCTGTAGAAATGCGTGTCCAATTTAGTTGTAGATACAAAAATCTTGTATTATATTTTATTTTGTTTTCATCGATATTCTTGTTATGCTATTGCAAGTCAACGCGGATCAAGAAGTCGAACAAGGCTCGGAAGGGAGCATCTAGAACTGCCAAGTCGCACAAGAATGGGAATTTCAACGCTCCACAACTTTCAAAGCACGACAAGGTCTACTTACAACGCCTAGAGGACTCTCTCACCAGCAAATCTGGGAAATTTTTAGTAACAAATGCGTGGGCTGTACAATTAAATCCAGCAGAAATTGCTGTTGCGGATAGAATTGCCAAAAAGCACGGATTTGAAAACCTAGGACAGGTGAGGGATAATAAAGGCTGCGAAATTATTTGCAAAAATGTTTTGATTTTTTGTAGTGTCACAGAAGCATGAATTCTTATCAATCAAGAGCTAATGATGTTGCTGTATTCTTAAGTAAATAATATTGATATTCAGTTATTCTTTGATTTTTAACTGCAGATATTAGGCTATAGACTATTAAGGTGTTTCTCAACTTTGCAGATACAGATCCATCTACTTAGTAATTCTACTTAATAAACTTTATTTTCCGTTAGATCCATAAAGTTACAATGTAACTTTTATACCTGGAGTAGAACTAACAACAATACAGTACAACTTCCAGGCATAAAATTGTACAAGAAATAAATGGTCTAAAATGATCATGAGACACAAATACCAAATGTTTTCAGTTTGATTTTTGTTAATTTTAGACTACATCTTGCCTAGGAATAAGATTATACATCTGCACCAACTCTGTTGTAATTGCCTTTAAAGATTTGTGTTGCTGACGTACATTAATTTTGTTTATGGTGATTGCAATTGTAGTCCAGAGGCAGTTGCCAGCTTGCTTAGCGTATCATATGATATGATATGATATGGTATGTATTTTCCAATATACCAAAAATATGGTTTTTAGAAAAGATCTAATTACAACGATTAAGGGCTAACGACGCGTTATACGAATTTCTTTCTTTAAAGCTTCTGATGACAAAGTTTCCAAAGTGATTTAGTTTGTATAGTTGTGACATTAAAATATTTTCAATGGCACTTAAATCAACTGCATGGCTTTCATTTACGTTATACAATGTTTCTATAAAATGTTTTCTATGTTCGCTATTTAAATTACAGCGTAAAAGAAAATGTTCTTCATCATCAATTTCATTAAAATTACAATGTATACAAATTCTGCATGATCTTTCTTCGTTTATATATCATCCGGTTTGTATTCGAAGCTTGTGAGAACTAACTCTCAGTCTGGTAATGTTTTGTCTGTTTGTCACATTCTTCATGTCAAGGTATTTTTGTTTTACATATTTTTCTGGGTAAACTTTTCCAAAAAAGTTCAACTGCCCTGCATCTCCGCTTTCATCTGGATGGATTGATACTTGAAAATGTTTGATTTATTGCTGTTGTAACTTAAGTTAGAACAATAAGGCTTGCACAATAAGGCTTGAACAGATAGGCTTTAGACTGAATTCCCCATACATGAAATACATACTACTACTACTATAAACATTATTTACAACAACAAAATTCGTATAAATTGTAAAATGTCATCACAATTACAGTTTCGTTGCTCGTGCCCATGCCTCGCGATGTCGGGCCAAGTGCGTGGCTTGTTCGAGGTTTATTCCAACCGCACTAACATCAACCAACAGTTGATCCATGAATGTTCTAATTGGACATTGACCGAGTTTTACATAAAATACATTATTTATATAACCTTGTTTCACACTATTTTTACTACTCTGCTAAACCCATTTACGGTGTAACTCGGGTAATATCACACCTTTGGGAAAATCGTAAAACGTGATATTATCCGAGTCGTAACAATAACCGAGTCTCATACTCAGACCTCTAATTTTGCAGGAACGGCTCATACAATAGCAAAAGGCGGGCCATAGGACTGCAGACTCTGTATCAACATGAAACAGAGCTATTATGTAGAGATTTTAGCAACACAAGACTCATTTTCTTTGATTTGTCAGGCTCAATGAGGCAAACACAATGAAAAACACTTCATCAACTTTTCCTTCACGGCGCCTATAAATTCAAAAGCGTGACGATAAGCGAGTGTAAACATAAAAATCCTTTGGAAATCCGTAATAATAACCAAGATGTAACAATATCTGAGGTGATATTAACCGAGTAGAATAAGAGAAAAGCTTGTGGACTTGCAAGTAGAATATCACTTTCTGTGACAATAACCAAAACGTGATATTATCTGAGGTGATATAAACCGAGTTATATTGTACAAAGAAAACATCAACAAAGTAGAAATGAATGACCCAAAGGCAAGCAGTCTCGGCCTATCCGGTAATGCTACTAAACAGACACAGAAATACAGAAGTCTACCCATAGTAATGTAATAATAATGGACCTACAAATATGTATACAGGATAGAACACTTCAGCGAAAGATGGCTGTTATCATAGTGTTTTCTCTTTTAATATCTAGTGGATAACGGTAATTGATAACCTGTTTTATAACACTGACTTATAAAGGCTGAATTTTAAATTATTGCTTATTAAAGTAGCTGATGTGTCAAGGATATGTGTTAAGTTATAAAAAAGTCTATAAAATACAATGAAATCTCTACTCCTCCTCCTCAATGCACGTTTCCTCAGTGTGGTTCCCTTGCAAACATTTGCCATTAATTCTGTGACTAAATATGATAAACTACAATGAAATCGCATGCATTTTCTGAGACTTCATCACTCAAATAGGCCTATTTCCCTGTGTTTGTGCATGATCCTTGATCCGCTAACTGAGCATACGCAAATGATTAAGCTGTAGTATTCATCACTGCTCTGAAGAAAAGCCATTTACCCTAGACAGGTTGAGCATCGGTTTTGTTCTGATTGTTATGGCAATCCACCGATTTCTAGGCTGCCTTTTTATGTGCTTGGTAATTGAAAAGATTGGTGTTATGTTTCAGATTGGAAATTTAGAAGGTTTCTTTCACTTCAAACATGAGAAGGTAACCAAACGGTCTAAGAGGTCGTTAAAAGAAAAAACAGAAGCACTTCTGCTAGAAGATGGGGTAAGTATAGTGTTTTAATTTTTCTGCAACAGAAAGAAAACAATTTATTTAAACATTTCATTTTGCTATGAACATTTACAATGATATTGATGATCAAATGTCTTCCTTGCATCCCCATATACAGATTTTCAATACTTTTTAACTCTAGAATTCTTTTTAAAAACCATGCAGCAGTGGAACAGTCTCCTACAAACATTGTCGAAGCTCTGTCAAGTTTTAAAGCAATGCTAGCTGAATATTGTTATTATTATCATACTAACCCTCCTACAGGATGTACATTTTAACGCTTTGAATCATAGTTCATCTTTTGGATCCTTATATAGGATATACAATTTTAGCTGTTTTCTTTACATCCATTTGAATTAATTCAAAATTTAGTAAGCCAGACATATATTTTCACTTGTATGTCAGTACGATTACTTTCAATTATTATTTAAAAAGGCAGGGTGTTCAATTGTGAGATTTGAGCTTGCCATTGTTTTGGGAAGAATTAGAAGAAGGAATGATTGGAACAGTATTGCCATGATGTGATAGTTTCCTTTACCGTGATCAGCTGAGACTTCACAGCATACATTGCCATTTTGATCACTATCATTTCGTTAGTTACAACCCTTAGTTACAACATTTACTCAGGTAGTCCTTTGAATGAATACATGTTAGCTGTTTTAAGTATTCTCCTGTATTGAAAGACCACTTATCATTGCTTTCATGAGTAAAATGTGTGATCTATTGGTCATGTTGGTGTAGGACCAAATGGTAAGTCATTGTAAAGAAATGGCATTGCGAAAAACATGTATTGTCCCAAAACGAATTTTCCCAAAGGAAATATCAATGCGTAAAAGGAGTACAGTGGTCGCCGCTTAATAAAACCACCTTTGGACCAGGTCAAAGTGGTTTTATTAAACGGCAATTTTATTAAGCGAAGACAATAAATGACATCATTTCTATCGCGATGACGTCATAATTAAGGTGCGCTTCGTAGAGCCAAAATTCTGTCAAACAACTCATAGAACAGTTTGATGTCTGAGGCTCTGAGGTGGTTTTATTAAACAGGGTTTTGCTAAGAGAAATATACTGAGAAAATCCGGACCATCTGCGGCTGGTTTTATTAAATGGTGGGTTTTATTAACCGCGGTTTTATTAAGCAGCGACCACTGTATCGCTAAATATCCACTGTGCCACCGTCACATAAAGAACTCAATAAACTCGCGTCATTTGCACTCGACAACTTGCGGCCAACTGAACGGGGATTACATTGTTGGATTACATGAGAGAGAGATTGCATGATTATGAGGCTACTGCAGTCATGCTATGTTGAAGCATCGTAATTCTCCTTTCCCATGTCTAATTACTTGATTGATTGGCTTGTTGATCTCCTTAGGTAGTCTGGGCTGAACAGCAGCATCTGCTGGACCGGAGAAGGAAGGATGGTATACCTTCTGATCCCAAATTTGAAGACCAGTGGTACTTGGTAAGTCACTGCTTGATTAAAAGCACAGAAAGATGGTATCATGTTAATTAATAAATGGAAAAGTAACAGATGAAAAAGAAAACATCAATGCCATCGTAAACATGCAAAGTTTTCTTCTCCCACATCTTTCCATCAGCTCCCAGTCGGCGTTCATGTTGATCACTCCCATTGCCACAAAGTCTCTTTCCATTTGTTGTTGGTAGATGATCTGCAGTTAACGGTTAACCCAACGTCGGTTTGGTTCAGTTGGATCATAGCATAGGCCAACTGTTGTCACTTGAAAAAAAGCAAACATTTGGCTTGCAGTTAGTGTCTGATATGCAAAAATCTGTTTTGTTCGGCACTGCACCTGTTAAGAATTCAATGTTTTGGGGTATTTACTGTGTTTGCTATTCAAAAGTAATCTGTCTATTAAGTCACATTCTATTATTTCTATCTGAGGAAAGCACCAGAATGAATTTAGAAACATAGATGCTCTACGAGCTGACTCACGGCGTAGTGACGAGAAGCAAATGCTTATTAGTATTAACAC
>OFHS01002980.1:0-18633 GCA_900245855.1 Calvadosia cruxmelitensis | reverse complement strand
ATCCGTAATTTTTTTACTTAAGTAAAGTAACGAAGTAAAAATACTTCGTTACTGACGAACACTGGTTTTGAGATGCTTCATTGGTCTCATTGGTTAGTTTTTTCCTTCCTAAATGTTCTGAATCTTCTAATGTTTGAGACGGTAAGAGGACCTGAACTATGATCTATATTGGAAGCTGTCTAAGCTCACTCTGCAGTATACCATTTTCAGGCATTCAAGATACGCCACAGTTTTCTGCTTTGGAAATGCAACACTTGGAAGATAACTGTACCACACACTTTGTATCAATTTCAATTTTAGGAAGAAGCTAGCAGTGTAGCGATATGTATCGTTAATGTAGTGCCCATCTACGTTTCTTTTCATCCTATGATTGTGGTACAGTATAACTCGGTTAATATCACACCATCGGAAAAATTGTAAAACGTGATATTATCCAAGTTATGACAATAACTGAGTCTCATATCTAGACCTCTAATTTAGCTGAAACAATAACAAAGAGCGAACCATTGAAGAGCAAACTCTGTAGCACAATCAAACAGAGTTGTTATACAGAGAGTTAAGTAACGCAAGCTCAAGTATGCTAGTCTGTCACACTCAACAAGGCGAACACAATGTGGACACTCCATCAACTGTCTTTACCTGTAACAAGAATTACAGCGCAGGTAAATTCAAATAACAGAAAGCATGGCAATAAGCGAGTTTAAGCAAAAAACTTTCAAAGTCCGTGATTATAACCGAGAATTGACAATATCCAAGGTGATAAAAACCTAAGAAAAATAAGAGAAGCACTTAGGGACTGGGCAGTTGAATTTCATTTTCTGTGACAATAGCAGAGACGGGAAATTATCCGTGGTGATGTTAACCGAGTTATACTGTACCTGCATCAAGAGATCACCTGTGTTAAAAGACCACCTGTGTGGAGAGACCACCTGCTTCAGAATACCACCTGTGTTATGTAAGAGGCCAACTAAGCCAGAAAGCCATCTGTGTTAAGAAATCACCTGTGTTAAGAGACCAGCTGTAATATGAAGCCACCTGTGTTAAGAGTGCACCAGTATAAAGCCACTTCCTATGTCAAGAGATCTTTCTCAACAAATGATCCCCTCAAATTGCAACTTTTAAGGCAGGGCATCTCTTCTTTTTATTTAGGAACAAATAGTCGGCGTCATATGGTATTTTGGAGATCAAATCCATCTGGTTGTATAACATCACTGAGGAATCGCTACGCAATGGAGAGCATAACGTACAGTGAGTGCACGATGAAAGCATATTGCATAGATCTGTTTGATAGGTCAGTCAGTCAGTCAGTCAGTCAGTCAGTCAGTCAGTCAGTCAGTCAGTCAGTCAGTCAGTCAGTCAGTCAGTCAATCAGTCAGTCAGTCAGTCAGTCAGTTAGTCAGTAGCGTGCATTTTGCCTTTAAGCAAGCATCGTCATCACACATTCGTCATTTGTTGCTATTTCTCAGCTAAGAAAGCGCCAATTTTGATGTTTACTGGAGATGGTGAAGGACAGATTATGAAATGGGAGCGGCTTCAGTCCAATAAGTTCATGTACAGGTTAGTTTTCTCGTAATGTTGTTTCATTCAGGCAGAAGTAATCCACAACCTATGTTATTTGTTTTTGCTTTCTGTACGCAGAAATGAGCTAGATTTCTTACATTTGGTTCTGTGAAGAGAAGATCCATCGTAGAGCATCATAATCATAATATTTAATATTTTCTGGTGACATTGTTTGTCTTACCTAGTTCGTTATTATCATTGATTCCTTTCTTACTGATGATTATTTTAAACTCAAAGTTCGTGGAGATGTTAGTTACTGCAGAGTTTATTGTATATTATCATTATTATGACTTCATACAAATAGTGTTCAATTTCAAAATGCACAAAATATCTGCGCTGGTTTTTAGAATAATCAAGACCAGCTGTTGCAAATTGTGTGTTCATAGTTTGTTCCATTTGTCAATAAACTGAAGGGTCTCATTGTGACATCATCAGTACATTGTATGTATATAAAATTAGCGTGAATCTGTTCTTGGCAAGAAATTACTGCCATTCAAAAGTTCATAAATGTTAGTACAGTCAAACCTGTATTAGTGGCCACCTCTATAGAGCAGCCACCTGTGTGTAAAGGCCACTCTTCATAACCCCCAAAATGATACTTTCTATAGAAATCAACCTGGACAGAAAGGCCCCCTGTTTAAAAAGGTCATTTTGCTCAGGTCCCAGAGGTGACCGTTATAGACAGGTTTCATTGTTCATGTTTCTTTGAGAAAGAGGTATTTGTTTACTTAACGTGGTGGCTCCATCACAGTTGTTTTATATTTCATGGAGCACTGGATTTCCTAAGCTACGTTTTTCAAAGCTTGAACAAGCAAGCGTTAAATGTTTGTTCATTCCTCCTGTGCATTTTATCATAATTGTCATTGGCAATTTCATACCAGCTATTTTATGCACTGTGTTTGCTCAACACGTTGATCTTTTTGCCTTGAAGCAAGCCAGAAGATTCAGGAAATCTGTTAAGTTACTGCATATTATGTTTGTTTTTTCAAAGAGCTGATACATGATACAAAATAAAATTGAGTTTGTCAATACTAAAAATAAACAAACATACAGAGAGAGGAAGTAGACTATATGAACAGATTGAGATTAGTAAGTAGCAGTAATATTTGTATAAACAACAGCAAACATAATTACATATAACAAGAACAGCAACCGTATACGACCATTGTTTGTTAATGAGTATATTTTTGAAGGAGATTAATCCAATGACGAAGAAGAATGGTTATCTTATAAGAAAAAAATGACAATCTCAAACGAAAGTCAAGCTAGAAAAAACTATTATATGAAAGGAATACAGTGACACCTATCTTAACGGTCACCTTTGCGACCCGGGGAAAATGACCTTTATAGACAGGTGGCCTTTCTGTTTGGGTTGATTTCTATAGAAAGTGTCATTTCGGAATTATGAAGAGTGGCCTTTATACACAGGTGTCTGCTTTATAGAGGTGGCAGCAAATACAGGTTTGACTGTACTGAAAAAGAATCATGCAGATTTGTGTTGTTCACGTGCAGGTGTATGATGTCATACCAAGAAGCACATTTCAGATTTAATTATGTGTTAATATAGATAAATGATATTTCAGCGAAGTTAGAATCAAGCAAAGTGCCAGAGAGTCCACATAACCATGTCAGCGGTCTTACGGCGTGTCAGTCATGCTGCTGCCTCATAGCAGCACTCATGCTACGAGGATATGCTGATATCTGCGCTCACAAGGAGTTCACCCATTATGCCATTGACAAGCAGCAATAATAGGAGGGAGACAAGCACAAGCACGGTGTCTGAGGTACCGTACCATTCGCAAAGACGCAACTTGCGATTGGAGGTGGGTTGGTGGCGACAGGATTCACATGCTAGCAGTGCACAACGTATGCCGCATACCTCCCACTGATCAAGCATCAATGCCACGCTCATCTTGGGCTGATGAGTTTATTTCTGCAGCATAGAGGACAGGCCGTTGACATTTGATTACAAATTTCATAGCATTGGTTCATAATAAACAAATTGTTACTACGGCTGATTAATTTTTTATTACATGACATTTTTCCTTGCATTTCAGCAAGGAGGTTCTATCTCATGCAGAGGCTGTTGGTAAATTAGCCATGCAGATAGCGGAGTTATACGATTGGGTGGGCACTGACAAGAAACAGATCAAGGAACATCTGCTGAAAGGCGGATTCAAAGACAGCAAAGAAAATGGCGAGGTATTTTGATCTTGATTTTGATTTTGATTTATTTGCCAAAGATGTTGAAAAATACAGACATACATTTGACAGGCAAGTACAGGCAAGAAGGACTTGCACTTATATACAGCCCAAATGATTTACAAAATTGTGAAAGTGAACATTATCTAACTTACTTTTAAATGAACAAGTGACGCTGACAACGCCACATCGTCTGGTAATGAGTTCCAAAGTGGAACGACTGGGTTACAAAAAGAAAACATGCACTGATTAATATGAAGAATATATCTACTTCGTAGCTTTTGGGAATTTGCACGTACGGAATAAATGCTGGGGTCTTTTGCAACTGTTGTTCAGGTAGAATAAAGTTAGCCTCAAGTCCATATCTGTCTCGTGACAAAAGCAGTTTTATGTAGTTGCATAGCAGTGTTTATTTCATGGTGTTACAGTATAACCCCTTTAACACCACCTCAGTTAACCCTAGTCCTGCTCATAAAACTAGTTAAATGAAGACTTGAAGTCGCTGTATCGATTGCTGATTGGTTGATCGCTAGGGACTAACTATGTGATTGGTTATATGTTGCTACTTTTGAAATGTTTTGAAAACGTGTATACACGTCAATAGCAGGACATGAGTTAATATTACGACCTGCTTAATACCACAACCGCTTAATACCACGACCCACTTACCATCATTTTAATTTGAGAACCATTCTGTCATAATGAACTATTCGTACTCTTTATATCACCACCCGCTTACTATCACGATTTTTGACTAGAAAACAGCAGTGATATTAACGAGGTTGAACTGTATTACCGTCGCCATAACCAGTATTTGTCTAACATTATATTATAACGTGCAGTTGAGTAACCTACATCATCTATGGGAAGTGAGGCTCTAGTGCTCACTGCGTGGAAAACCAAAAACCTTAATGACTAATACAGCGAAACCTGTCTATACTGGTCACCTATGGGACCTTAGAAGAATGATCTTTGTAGTGGCTGACGCGCGGTCTGTGTGAACTCAATGTCGTCATTTTGTAGTCACGTGATAGTAAGAATATGTAGCTGTGTCTCCCTGTAATTATCCTCTTTGCTGTCTGTACTTCGTCGTGTCAACAACTCCGTCTGTCCTCTTACCTATGCTGTGTCTCACGACATAGAGCTCTGGCACCAACGACCATATTCACTCCTTGGAACTCTGTCATCTCTCCCTGTCGTGGGACCAGCAACTTCTCTCTCAAATATATATCTTGTGGAATGTCAAAGCATCAATTCTCATCTTTCGTCTTCCACAAATGGTGACCCCGACCACACGAATGCACTACCACCAGAGCAGCATTACTTCGTCTTCCACAAATGGTAGCCCCGACGACATGAAAACGCAACCACCGGAGCACACTACTTCTGGCCGAACATCGCAAGTCAGTCCTGGAGACTTCTACCGCCACACACACGATGCCGTTGGTCGTCCTGGATTTATTTTGTTGTTTGTTGCCGTTGTTTCTTGTTTGCCCTGTCGCTGTCGAAGTTCATCTCGTCACGTCCCACTCGTCACCATTTTGAAATTGTCTTCCGTCCTGCTGTCAAGTTTCCGTTTCATCCTTCGTCACTTCCTGGTTGTCATCGTTATTGTTTCCCTCGCGTCACCACTACACTTCACACACTTCAACGGTTGGACTTGTGAAAATGGGACTCCGTCTCCGTTGGGGGGACGTGTGTAGTGGCTGACGCGCGGTCTGTGTGAACTCAATGTCGTCATTTTGTAGTCACGTGATAGTAAGAATATGTAGCTGTGTCTCCCTGTAATTATCCTCTTTGCTGTCTGTACTTCGTCGTGTCAACAACTCCGTCTGTCCTCTTACCTACGCTGTGTCTCACGACATAGAGCTCTGGCACCAACGACTATATTCACTCCTTGGAACTCTGTCATCTCTCCCTGTCGTGGGACCAGCAACGTCTCTCTCAAATATATATCTTGTGGAATGTCAAAGCATCAATTCTCGTCTTTCGTCTTCCACACCTTCATAGACAGGTGGCCATTTTATCCAGGTTGATTAGAAAGGATCATTTTGGGGTTATGAAAAGTGGCCTTTATACACAGGTGGCTGCTCTATAGAGGTGACCACTAATAAAGGTTTGCTTGTAGTTCTTTCATTATTGTATCTCTTGTATAGGAGCCAAACATGGCCAACCTCCAATCAAACATTGCTATTCTGAAGACGGTCTTTGTAGAGGATCTTGATATGTTGGTTGCCGCATCTGAAGACCATAACATTTGTAAGTAACTAATGTTACCTTGGTTACATCAATGGTCGTTGTTCTCACTCAAACATTTATCACCTTAGAGACACTAATAAAATATCACTGTCTCACATTGGTAACTATGGCTACCAGGTCACGGACAGAAAGAAGTACTGCTCCAAGAAGAACGCTGTTATGTTCTTAACATAATCATATAAAAAGATGTAGGTTGCTCAACTATAGTATATATATAATGTTAGACAAATACACAACAGGTTATGACGACGGTAATAACACCTCTGAATCAACATCACTATGCCCTTACATAAGACAGATTTCATAGCGAGACAGACATGGAATGGAGGCTAGCTCGTAATTTTAACACCCAACAGACGTATTTGTTTCAATCCAGGGCTTAGAGTTCCAAAAACAACGGACCACGCATGACAACACCATTGATTCCCATTACCCTGTCATGTACTAATCAACTTACATCTGTTGTTTGATATACTGCTACGAGGCGTAGAAGCTTTTAACATTTTTACTACTTAAATACATTGTTTAATTGTGTTTCTCATTCTTGCATTACAAGCGAAGTTTTAATTGTCCTTTATTAGATGTTTGGGGTTTTGATGAAGAAGCTGTCAAGGTGCTTTCCAATATGAAACCTGTCGACAGTCAGCTGAACGAGAAATATGGAGTGCTGCTTGGCAATGGAACCTGCCCTGCCGGAAAAGAGGTTCAGTTGGAAATGTTGTCTGTTGCTGCTGAGTATTACTACAGCATTACACAATAGTTTATTAGAGTTACAATGTACAGTGAAACCTGTCTATAATAGTCACCTTTGAGATCCAAGAAAAACTGGTGGCCTTCCTGTCCAGGTTGATTTCTATATGAAGTGTCATTTTTGGGTTATGAAGAGTGGCCTTTATACGCAGGTGGCTGTTCTATAGAGGTGGTCATTATTAACTCGTTAATACATGTTTGGCTATTACTGTAAAGTAGAATGTTGTGAAATCCATGTGAAAATCATATAAAAACTTGTCGTTTGAAGATGACATGAAAAGTGACCTCTTCACGTGTTCTTTATTGCAATGCACATGTGTGGAGGACGAAAGGACGAGAGACGAAGATTGAGGCTTTCGCATTCCACATAAGTATATATTCGAGAGACAAGCTGCTGGTCCCACGACAGGGAGAGATGGCAGAGTTCCAAGGAGTACATAATTATGGTCGTTGCTGCCAGAGCTCTATGTCGTGAGACACAGCGTAGATAAGATGACAGACAGAGTTGTTGACACGACGAAGTACAGACGGCAAAGAGGATAATTACAGGGTGACACAGCTACATACTCTTACAATCATGTGACTATAAATGACGACATTGAGTTCACACAGACCGCGCGTCAGCCACTACACATGCTTTTTACATGATGTTTTACATGGTGTTTGTTATTTCGCTTGGTTGTTTGTAGCGTGCTTCCATTTCACATGTTTTCACTCGTTTTTGGATGATTTTTTTGCTTGCTTGTATGTTACATGCTGTTAGTGTTTGGCTATTTTACCATCTGATAGCTTCTCACCTATTGTCCCTATTGAATTGGTTAGATTCCATTTCCTAAACTGGTTCTGCTAATTAGCTTAATGAATGTTCCAGCTCGCTTAATTTGGTACATTTTAGCTGCATCAGCAGTGGGATATTGAGAACCCGCTCAACTAACGATTTGCTTAGTTTGGTCAACTGGAATAATTCCTGCCTTTTATGACACTGTGGCCACTGCAACTGTAACAAGATCTGTGATTGTTCAATGCTTTTCTACAGCATTTTGTCACCCAGAAACTAAAGAAAGTTTTCTTCAACTCAAATTTCCAAGACTTGTAAGGCAATTGTAGTCTTTGTAGCCCGCTATAGATCTAGGATGTGAGTATTCGTATGTTAACGATGTAGCTTAATATTTCTTTGCCTCCTATACTAGAAAAAATAAATGTCTTCCACGACGGGAGCTGAACACAAGTTATACTGTTTATTGTCAGCCATTCTGGAGGTATTAACTATCTTCTGTGATCTCTGTGGGCCACTCTTGACTTTAGTTAATTCACAGATATTAGGATTAATTCATATACATTTTTTTCTATATTGGAAGCAGGAAGATGATGTGAATCACACCTCCATCACAAATCGTGTGGCTGGCTTCATTTGCAAAAGTGTCCTAACGCAACACACTCAATGTGTCACAGGTCTGGCAATCATATCGAAAGGAGATTCTGGATGCTCATCAACGTACATGGTAACCCAAATACTACTATCCAATTGCACGATGTATGTTAGTGAGGTTAGCATCATTAGTTTTTGGTGCTGTTTTTATGATTATTTATTTATTTTACACCTAAGCGTTGGCCTTATTTAAATCCAAGCAAAATAAATACAGCAAAACCTTTCTATAACAGTCACCTCTGTGACCTGAAAAAATCACCTTTATAGACAGGTGGCCTTTCTGTCCAGGTTGATTTCTATATAAATGTCATTTTGGGGTTATGAAGAGTGACCTTTAGACACATGTGGCTGCTCTATAGAGCTGTTCCACTAATACAGGTTTGACTGTAAAATCAAAATAACTCTTAACACCCAATTATTTGTGTTGAATGTTGCCTCAGCTTGTAAACGAGTGCTGTTTTAATGTCCACTAAATATGCTAAAACTGCAGATTAAAGGGAAATGACTGGAAGTATTTTTGCTTGTTATATTCACAATAAAAATAAGCAATAAAAAACACAGTGTGTTGCAGCGTTTGAAGAAAAATTGCAACACACTGTGTTTTTTATCGCTTATTTTTATTGTGAATATAACTGGAAGTAACTAGGCTTATAGATGAAGTCGGCTGAAACATGGGAATACACGGTACATTTAACAGGGACAGAAGGCACAACAAACGTGTGACAAATCTATGCTAGATAAATGTAACTTTTCAAGTTGAGAGAACGCACCATGTCTGACTCCATCTGTTACGTCTCATTGACGCTGACTGATGCTTGCCATTCTGTGAAACGTACTCCAGAGGTAACTGTAAAATGCATCTTTATATTACAGTAGAATGCGAGGATAAATAGATGTATTGATGATGATCATGATGATGTTGTGTTTGGTTGGCTTTGTAGTTGAGTGCAGGATGGGACAGAAGAATCTTACTTTGGAATCTGGACGAGCTCAGGTTGGTCGTTGTTGTTTTTTGAGAAAAATAGACATGGTCCCGAGTCATATCACAACTTTGGCCCGCGTCATATGCTTTACATTGTGGTCAAGTTAATTAGAAAGTACAATACATTTCATACAGTCCCCACTTCTGGCAACGGCTCAGTTATATACAAATATTATGTTATCACAGCCAAATCTAAGGCAAGCATATTTCTTTTGAGGTTGTTCAAGTGCACTTTGTCTTTTTCAGTTTAATATTTTTGAGGAAATAACCAAATTTAGCAAAGTTGAGAGTTCAGCTGTGATTTTCAGGACTTATGAAACATGTTCATGATTGACATCTGTATTTGCTTCTAGTCTTCACGATACACTCAGGAATGACACCAATCACAAAGAGGAACTAGGAGCTGACGGAGTAATCACCGATTTGGATTACAATCCAGACAGGTGAAGTAGATACCACAGCATTGTAATATGGCCCATCGCATACTGATGAAATAATATTTCTATTGAGTGATATCTCTGTGTCTGGAATACTGGTATGTTATAATTTAAAAATGTTTCTTTATTTTCTCATATTTTTGTTTTACGTTTACAGACATTTATAAACACGCTTAAAGTTGCAGATTGAACAAAGTGTCTTGTACGAGCATTTAAAGTGCCACTCAAATTTGTTTTGATTTTGTCATAAATCTTGATTTTAAAGACATTTATAAACAGGATAAACATTGAAAGGAAGGTGTCTCATATGAGCATTTAAAGTACAGTGAACCCTGTCTATAATGGTTACCTTTGGGACCTGAGAGAATATGACTTTTATAGACATGTGGCATTTCTGTGCACGTGTTTTGACTGTACCACTTAAAAGCCGACTCTTCAGTCTTGATCGACATACCCGAGGCTTAACCAAAGCCGGTTGAGTTTATTTATTTCTGTTTTTTTTTTTCACTGACTAGTTTTTCATGGTTTAGTTCAGTCATTCCTATTGTAGGTGATCACAACCAAGAGGTTCTTGTGCTGATGTAAATTATATCGTTTTTTAATTTGTTGCAGAAATGAATTTGCGTATTCTTCTTCTGACAAGTTAGTCTACATCAGAAAGTTTTCTGAAGATGGATCCAAAATGAAGCTTGTTGCTGTCTTGCAGGGACATACAGCAGAAGTAACTCAAGTAAGTTATAATCTATTACTGTATGATAAAGTGTCACAGACATTGATATAGTGGTCGTGTTTCCGTGCAAGGTTGCTTACAGCTACAAATCAGTCCTTGAAGGGGAACACCAAATCTTTTGACAATTCATTTCACTTAACTAGATTTCTTTTACGTGGCGTTCCTGGTATTTGGATACAGTCACACCTGTGTTAGCCGCCACCTCTATAGAGCAGCCACCTGTGTATAAAGGCCACTTTTCATAATCCCAAAATGACACTTTCAAAAGAAATCAGCCTGGACAGAAAGGCCACCTGTCTATACAGGTCATTTTCCTCACAGGTCCCGAATGTGACCATTATAGACAGGTTTCCCTGTATTTGTTTTATGTGGTAGCTCTTTTCCAGTTTACCTTTCGTTTGTGATTGTGCTTTTTTATCTGGCAAGGGAAAAAAATCGTCGTCGTTGGATTAATCTCCCTCATTAATGTGCTGATCACAAACATTTATTGTATACGATGGCATAATTATCTTCGTTTTTGTTCTTACAAAATATGACCGCTGTTCTTGCCATTGCAATATTTGTTTAAATTGACTTATTTGTCAAAATTTTAATAGCTTTGACAGTCAAGCACACTAAAGTATAACAGCTGGTATTTTAAACATCACACTAGGAGAAAAAGTGTTGAAGAAGTACAGAATTTTCAGCACTTTTTCAATAACTTTCTTCTAATAGTGTCATGAAGAAATGAGCAATTTGATACTACAGTGCAACCTCGTTAATATCACCTTGGTTAAAATCATGACCCGCTTAACATCACTTCGGTTTGAGTACCAAACTCTATCAAAATCAACTATGATTGCTTTTAACTCATGTCTTGACGTAGGAATGTTTTACAAATCAGTGCATGACAATGTAGTTATCCAGGTTATCCTCTTTCGTTAGGTACGATGGAACAGTGTGACATCACGTTGGGTGACTGGTTCTGAAGATGGAACATTGAGAATATGGGTCAGCGATCGATAAAATAATTATATAAGTTAAGCAGTGACTTATTTATGTGATGTTACTGTACATGATGTAATTCTACTTATTCAATATCATTGGATAAGTTTTCACTGTGGTCTGTTGCTGTTTTTGAGTTTGCATGTTGCTCGCCGTTCTGTGAAACGTACCATATTTGGTAACTGTTACTGGCAGTAGAATGCGAGGTTAAATAAGTATAGTGATGATGATGATAATGATTAAATATTCAATTAAATGATGGAATGCAGTACTTGTGAACTTGTTCTGTGACCTTGTACAGTCAAACCTGTATTAACAGCCACCTCTATAGAGCAACCACCTGTGTATCAAGATCACTCTTCATGACCCAAATTGACGCTTTCTATAGAAATCAACCTTGGCAGAAAGACCACCTAACAATAAAGGTCATTTTCCCCAGGTCCCTAACGTGACCAGTATAGACTAGTTTCAATGTATACACGAATATTGCCAAATTTAAGGGAACCCAGCAAGTGTTGTCACGGTACAATCATGGCATTAGTAATTAACATTTTTTGTTTAAGTTTGTTTTCTTCAGTGTCTCATGTTTTTGCTTCCATCAGTTAGTTGTTTTTCATCACAATCACTTTATTAGACCAACATTAATTTTTGTCACAGTGTTCAGTGCTCATATAACATAAGCTAGAGATACTCTTGACCAGTTTGTGTCGGTCAAATGGCAATTGTCAATGAAGTTTTTCTTTACTGGTAAACAATTTTATTTATTTTAATGCGCATTTGCTTATTTGCTTACTTTTCGTTAGAGCGAAGATGGGATCACGTGCGAACTGGTCTTTGGCACCCAAGATAGCGTCATTTGTTTATGCATTGACGAAACAAATGGCTGTGTTGTTGCGGGCATCCAAGAGACCATTCGGTAGGTTTTTAAATACTTGAGGAAAGGGAGTTTTGGTTTGATGTGCCTCCTAAACAGCAAATTCCATTTATAAAATTCCTTCGTTTTGTTCTGTGGCATTCTCGATACACATGGTCTATAGGAGCAGACTGGAATGCATTTTAAAGCAGAAAATGCTCACTAACCAACTGCCATCGTCAAGTTTGACATTTTGAACTCAAGATGGTAAGATTTGTTTCAAATTAAATTGAATCTTACCAAAATCAACTCGCTATCTTTGTGAGTAACTAGGAAAGAAGAAAATTTACTGCTGTAAGATGTGTACTGCAAAGAAAGTTGCTGCTACTGTATTTTGTAAGCAATAGTGTACATTTCAAGGAATCTATTCATAACTTGCCAATTTCCAAATCTAGTAAAATATTTCTTGTCCCCCAAGCTGTGAGCCATACATTTCTAAGCCAATTCAATAGACGTCTATGGTCTGCTTTTGAGTCAAGTCTTTTGAATAATGATCCATTAAAGCAAAACTTGTCTACTATAGATTTTCACAATGCAGACAACCACTCTTCAGAACCCTAAACTTCAACCTGGACAGAGCGCCACTTGTCTATAAAGGTCATTTTTCTCAGGTCCGAAAGGTGACCATTATAGACAGGTTTTACTGCATGTATTTTATTTCCTATTTATGTGACTGATCCACAAATACCAATTTCATTTGACTCTTTAAAGTGGCCATCTTAGACATATTTCACCTTATCGAAATTTTAAAATGACATCACATCTAGCGGTCAGACATTAGAATGACAATTGAGCCTTGTGTGTCACTTTAAAGCAATGTAAAGATGGCTTGGAAGCCAATCAATAGACAAAGCTCTAAAATGACAATAATATTGTAAATATTGATCTAATTTCTACTCATGTGTCATTCTGCATTGACTGGATGTCAATCAGTTGTCTGTCATTCATAAGTGTAATGTCAAGAATGACAAATGACAACAGTGTTATTGGTGCTTGGATAGTGCCTAATGGTGACAAATGTGTTCTATAGCAAGTTTCACAGCACTTATCCAAAATGACACATTTGTCAATGTTTACTGCTAAACTAATTAACCGCCTTTCCCCTTCTTTACTATGAATTCAAGAACGTGTGAAAACCATGTGAAATAAAAAGCACTAGATGTAAAAATACATCATGTGAATTAGAAAACAGAAAAAGCATGTGAAAATGGCACTTTTCACATGGTTTTCACATAGTTTTTCACATGATTTTCTCGTGGATTTCACACGGCCCGGTTTACAGCACTTGCTTGCCCTGCATATCTACCATGATATATTTTAAAAACGCTATTAAATTGTCAGATGGGAATGACGATACCACTCAATGATTGACGATAGACAGTCGCTTTGTCAGTATGCTGACTTGACTCAAGAGCAGACTGTAGCAGTCTACTGACAATGTACATTTCCTTTTGTGCTCATTTCTTGATGACACTATTAGAAGAAAGTTACTAAAAATGTACTGAAGAAGTACTGAAAAAAGCCTACCTACTAAAAGTGCTGAAGATCCTGTACTTCTTCGGCACTTCTTGACACTTTTTTCTTGCAGTGTGATGTTCATAGTCTCTGATATTCCACATTTTAATGACACAACAAAAAAACAGTTTGCTATTCACATGGTTAGCCATAAGAGAAGGCCACGCCTTACTCCAATTGGTTTTTTATTTTTTTACGTACATCCTTTCATGGATTATTAAACTGGAAATGCATGCAAAGATCACATTTCTATGAAAACCCGATGTGAACGCCATAAAGAGCATTGCTCTGTCGTTCTACCAAAATACCCTGAGGCCTTATTCATGGACCGGTACTAAAGTGTAGTCGTGGATTAAATCTCAAGTCCCATACACAGATTTTAGCAATTTGGTCCAGACTAGATGTTTAGTCTCGGAGAACGCCTTAGCCCCGGTCCATAAATAAGGCCCCCCGTGACTTTGGCTGCATTTTTGAACTGTGTTACTTATAACTTCGATCATAGACAAGTGTGTTTCATGTATTTTTGTCTTTAGAGTTTACGACACTGTTGCCAGAAAAATTGTGCAAACAAATATTGGTCACACAGATTCCGTCCGTGGCATTATTCACATCCCAGACCATCACCAGGTATCAGTCTACTACATATTTGAACATAGGACATTGACGACTGTTGGCTAGCTCACTCAGTAGATTGCAGGGCTTTTGATAGAGAAGTCCAGGGCTCCCAACCCCCCTGGGGACTCAAGTCCAGTCTGGTATTCTCTTATGGATAGCTTTAATGGGAAGCACAAACAATTCTTAACATAGACCATTTATCAGTGGCTAGATGATTTTATATTACGGCTTTATAAATTAGTTGAATTGTTTTATGGAGTTTTGTAACAACTAAAAATAGATGGTGGTTTGCCTCTTTTGTCAAAGTGAAAATGAAATATATATAAGCAATTGTGCATAAGGTAACAGGAATTAAGAGCGAGGGATAGGCGCCCCTGCACCTGATATGTCTCCAAGACCTCTTGGCTCTATTGGGCTTTGCATCGGATATGAGCACAGCACGGATAGCAAAGCCACAGTACTTGAGGCAGCACTGGTGACCAAACTATGAACGACCGTGCCTTTGTTACAATGATTGTGTTTACAATTCAAGCTATCGTTCATTTTCTGACTACCTTTTTTAGCAATTTTCAATGCAAACGAGCTTCAAGTGATTTAAATGTTTGCAACAAACTTGACAACAAACAAATCGTAAAAATAGCAGTTCTACATCCTACGAGATTGTAAATGCTTGAATTATCATTCTGAACAACAATCAACATGAAATGATACTTCTACTGATTCTATTGTACACATAACATTTAACGCGCTGCATATTTATTCCTATTATATCTCATTTTGTACATCGCTAGTTTGTTGCTTAATATTATTACCCATAGCATCGCAAAACATAATCATTGACCAAGCCTTTAATGATAATCACAGATACATTCTAACTTGTATTAGCAGCCACCTCTATAGAGCAGCCACCTGTGTATAAAGGTCACTCTTCATAACCCCAAATGACACTTTCTATAGAAGTCAACCTGAACAGAAAGCCCACTGCCCACCTATCTCTGAAGGTCATGTTTTCAGGTCCCAAAAATGACCATTATAGACAGGTTTCACTGTATGCTTTATTGACACGTTGCCATTGTCTCTTTTCCCTTAGTACGTGTCTGTATCTTGGGACAAGACGGTTCGGATGTGGAATGCGTATCACAAAGGTCAGTTTTCGTAGCAGAATTGCAATTTACGTGTTCACTAGCGACAGATTTTACAGTCAAACAAACCTGTATTAGCAGCCACCTCTATAGAGCAACCACCTATGTATAAACTCTTCATAACCCCAAAATAACGTTTTTATAGAAATCAACCTGGACAGAAAGGCCACCTGTCTATAAAGGACATTTTACTCTGGTACCAAAGGTGATCGTTGTTGATAGGTTTTGCTGTATATATATTTATATCATTGTTTTGACATCCGCCAGGGCAGCATCCTGTAGTTTTGAACCTAATTAGTCATAGTAACATCGTGTAGAGAATAACAATTACCTTGAAAAGTTAAATTCCCCATTGAGGTAGCTTTCAAAGTGTGCTACAGTGCAACTAGTTTCAAAGGTCACCTGTCTTTTACCGATCACCTGTGCTAAATGGAATGCCCTGAGCTGCTTTCATGCTGGACCTTGTCAATTGGCCCATTGCTCATTAAGTGCTAAAATTAAAACACTGGGCAGAGAGGGGCTACTTTCATGTAAATCAAACGGGTGTGTGACGTGTACCATTCTGATATCTCCCCAGAACTCCCAGCAAAATTAAACACCAGTATTCCAAAAATCTGAAAACTATACCCTTCAATTTCCTGAGTTATGAAAGTTATGCCCCTGACTGTCTCTCAATAGAATGTATACCCCTACATTTCTAAGATGCAACATTATCTGCCATTAAATGTCCACAACCGCGATATTCCACAATATCTTGCAAACTCAAAGCAGCTACTCTTAAACGATGGCACCGCTACCCCGGTATACCCAACATACTGTATGGAGATCCTTGAGTAGCGATGACTTGTGTCATCTCTGACTTCAACTGTAGTAATTAACTAATTACTTCCGCCTTGTTTCACTGAGAAATCTTACGAATCTTGGGATTAAATCATTATTTATAGGTCAATGAATTAAGCGACTACCTGTATTAATTCAAGAATTACATTATTAATTTGGCCCATTGGTGCTCATTAAAGAGGGAACGAATTGAATACTTCTGAGTTGTTCTCGATTACGGCATTCCTACTTAACTTAGCTCTTGATTGTCTATGCTTGAGCTAAATGATATTTTACCAAAGATAATAATTTAGTCAATTGTTTGTCTCGCTTGGACCAATCCATAACCACATATAGCAGTCACCACTAATCAATCAATCAATCAATCACTTGCTACCACATCATTCACTGTGACAAGATTGATTCGTATATGAATTTTATCAAAGATCAAGAATGTAGCTGAATTAATTATTTAATTTTGTATAAACTATAATGAAATAGCAAGCAATGTATGTATCAATAATAGAAAGTTTACCTCGCATTGAGGTGGAAATATATAATCATCAATCAATCAATCAATCAATCGATCGATCGATCGATCGATCGATCAATCAACCAATCAATAATCTTTATTTATAGTGGGTATATCCCAATCAACCGCAAGGTTTGTCTCCCTTTTGGGTCCTCTTGCCAATCAATCAAACCTGCGACCCCTGATTGGCAACACAACATTCTAGCCATTAGGTCACAGTCAGGCATAGCACACAGTCAATAGCTCATTAGCCGCTCAGTGATTTTATGACGTTTTCTGGTTTTGCTTTCAGCTGTCAAGGAAAACTCCACGGTCATCACATATGATAGAGACAAGACAAGTACCTGACAAGCCATCGTTTTCCATTGTGGGTCTTTACCAGGAATCTCTACAGTCAATTCTAACATAAAGCCAGCGTGTGTAAGATAGTTTTCAAAGTTATGTTATAAAATATATTCAGATATATTATCTATATAAATTGTAAAAATCTGTAGTCCCTGTACAAAAGTCTAATTGCAGTAAGAGAAAGTAGCGAATGAACAATCGATCTCGTCTCAAAATAGTCTTCCTCTGTCCATCTCGCCAGCCAATTTGCAAATTTTAATATCATTTTAGACCAGCAAGTCATTCTTGCTGACTGTAACTTGCCTCCCAAACTTCTAGAATTACTGAGGCAGGGAATTGGTAGATGGACACGATTTATTTTTCCTCCTTCAACCATCAATTTATGCATAACAATCCAATGCCTGTTAATAATGTTTATGAGTCTTAATTACACTGCGGCTGATAAATGGCAACCTCAACGCCGAATGATTGACAGTCGGAACGGATGGCTAGAAGCTAGACAAAGATGGAATTGCTTCAGTTTTTCCTACTCTATATATCTTGGAAAAGTTCACTTCAACAACTAATTTATTTGCTAGTAAAATGTTACTTAACATTTTCAAAAGGAAATGATTCTTTGGTAAAGCCTCACTCCTCAGTAAATATTGTATTTCTTTTTCTCGGTAATTGCGTTGTCGAAGGAAGCAATCGTTTACATACTGCTTTAAATAATAGTCGAACCAACTAAAATCTGCGTCCCCTCCACGCCGTCTCTCTCTGACTCCCCCGAACTCTTTTACTGTCCCGTGTTTGCGACAGAAGGCAACGAGGTCGACTTGATCGCGATGGAGGCCATTCACTGCAGATAATACGTTGGTTTGCATTTGCACATTGTCTACGGCCATATCACTGAGAATATTCCGGTTATCGTCCGATCACCTAAGACAACCTCAGTCGAGTCCAGATAGTACTTATATGGGTGACCGATTCGGAAATGACCAAGGATAGGAACGATACATTTTATCTGTACTCTGAGTAAGAGTAAGAGTAAGCAGCTTCAAAACTACTCTGAGGACGAGTAAGAGTAAATCAACTTGAAACTACTCTGAGTAAAAGTAAAAGTATGCCTAATAAAATGTTACTCAGAGTAAGAGTAAGAGTAAAAGTAAAAATGTTGTATTCAAAGGAACAAGACGTGTAATGGTCTTCAACAGCAGTACGGTAAAATCTATTGTCAGTATCATGCTAGCCAAACAATATGAAGCAAGATGATACGCAACATGTACGGCATGTGATGAATATTCAATCGTCACTGAGCATAATCACAATTAATTTTTTGTAAATTACAAAACAAATATTTTATTAATTTATTGGTTATGCAGTGAAGAAAACGCTAGTCCTTCTGCGCTAAGCAGGCACTCAGATGCAGATGACAGTGCA
>OFHS01002979.1:0-18157 GCA_900245855.1 Calvadosia cruxmelitensis | reverse complement strand
AATAAAAAAAAAAAAAAAAAAAAAAAAAAATGTAATTTGTAGATAATTCTAAACAAGTTTTCATGATATAAAATATAGGTTTTTGCTTATTTATTGCATATCATTTTCCAGGATGTTCAATTGAAATAAAAATAATTTTTCGAAAATAACGTAACATTATAATGACGTTTCCAGTGTTATGAATCTACACTACAATAATGTCGCAGTCATGTTCTGCCTAACAAATTTGAATTCTAAAAATTACAATATTAGCTAAAATAAATTTACCTGTCATATTTACAATTTAAAAGTCTTTTGCAAGTTTTCTCCAGCTGTCGGTTATTAAAAAATCAAGCGACATTTCCAACTAGTGTTCTCTCCAATCGACTCCCATCTCTCCCTGCATGTATCCATATCAATTTCTTCATATTCTCTTTTACGTGGATCTTATTGGCTCTAACTCCATCATTATTCTTTCATTTGTAGAATATCCACGATGCGACAGAGCGCCATAGAGAGGCACAACGACAAGAAAGGGAGGCCACGCTGCAGGTATTCCCTTAGCTGTAAGATAATCATAAGAATAATATCTTTGATCTCGAGTATGGAGCAAGTTAAGTCATCGTTCGCAGTCTATCTATTTGATATTCCAATACCTTACTCCATCTGCACAATGCTACCAAAATACCGATTCACAGTGTCCCTGCTAGCGCTGGATGTTCACACTCAATTAAGAGGGAATTTCCCAGTACATACAGTACTGCAGTAAGTGCGTATGTAATTGCTATATCAGGGACAAAGCAAGTTGATTATACATTATACATAGCGGACCTTTTGTTACATGGTTTTCTACGGAAAATAGGCTCTTTTGCACATGATCGCTATACACACGTGACTGCTATCAACGGAGGTGAAATCCCAGCTGAAAGATTTTACACTTATTTTATTTTGTCTTCTATTATAAGTGAATTTTATAAATATCATTCAATCTGCAGCTGAAGAAAGATTATCTCTACAAAAGACAACACGAAGATGTGAAACAAATGCTGGAAAAACAGGCAAGAATTGAAGAAAGGCTAGCACTTCTTATGTACAGTATATCATGATCTACCATTATATCCAATATAAAACAAATTGTTTTTATTGTGCAAAATTAATATCAAATCTATCAAGCTTATACTATTCATCTTCATTTTAATTGAGCATTATAATCTACAATCAATAAATGAAAATTCATACTTTATATGATAAACATGAATTATCGCTAGGAGGAGGCTGTCACTGCTAGGACATTAATCACATTATCTACGCCGACCAGAGACACCTCTCGCAACAGTGCTGCGTCATTCAAATCAGCCTTCAGAGCCGTTGAGAAGAGGTGGCGCACTGAGGAATACATACATACATACATGAATACATACATACATACGTACATACATACATACATACGTACATGTCAAATCTACTGGAAAATCTACATGATTTGGGCTTTGACTTGCGAATCGCCGAAAATCTGGCGCAGAATAGAAAGCGTTGGCGTGTTGTTTGTGGCAAACACGACGACCATGGCCGCTAATTTTGCAGTCATGTTATCGTTAGATTCAATCATAATTATTATGATAAACATTGTCTACAACTATCTACAAACTACTCAATGAAATTATCTGAACGTGGACCTAAACATTACTTATAACTACTACTTCAAAGGTCTTATTTACAGATTAAAAATGTCCCCCAGCTGTTCTACGTCGAGCAATGTTCCCAGAAAACTGATAGCATTTCCCATATTCTGTCACACTACAATGTCCTTAAAATGGCTATGTGTAACTGCTGTGACAGTCATTACTTGCCGTTCTCATACGTAAATATGTGTATCTTTGCAACCATTTATTTGTTACAATTATTCCAATACGTCGGACTAAATCTTCCTTTGTAGAAAAGCAGTCACTATGGCAATTTCCAGGAGATGACGCGAAGCTTTCAGCAGACCCTACGTCACGACGATTACGTCATCATGACTGACGTCTCCACAAATCTCACTTGGCTTGAGACGTTTTTAGATTCACTGGAACACTTGGACGTCTACACTCACAGGTAGAATACTTATCATAGATTCCAATAACTAATCTATCTTACATCCATTAAGGTAACTACGTATACAGTGAAAACCTGTCTCTAATGGTCTCTTTGGGACATGAGGAAATGACCTTTATAGGCAGGTGGCCTTTCTGTCCAGGTTGGTTTCTATAGAAATAGTCACTTTGGGCATGTGAATAATGGCCTCAATCAGAAGGTTGCTGCTCTACTATACATACAGTACTATAAGAATAAACGTAGTAAATACAGTACTGAGCGGGCTGAAGTTGATTAAAATTAGGAACAAATAGCAGTGAAATGAGGCTGATGATGTCATTCTGACAAGATGTCATTGAAGATGGAAATGCCAACTCCACTTCAAAT
This sequence comes from Calvadosia cruxmelitensis, assembly GCA_900245855.1. NCBI lineage: Eukaryota > Metazoa > Cnidaria > Staurozoa > Stauromedusae > Kishinouyeidae > Calvadosia > Calvadosia cruxmelitensis. Next base: position 15,718 of record OFHS01002979.1, on the reverse strand, counting down.
CACCAAGTTTCTACATTATTTGACATGCTTCAACAGAACATGTTCTTTGATTTAGTTAGAATATTTTCATTTAGGTGGAATGTGGCGGGGTGCTTTCTTGGAAATTTTTCGACAGAAAATGCTCTTTGGTTTAGTGAGAATATATTCAAATAGGTGGTGTTGATCAGACAAGATCTTTTTTTTTCAGAAAAGTACACAAGCTCAATTTTAATCATTTATTCTTTCTACATCAATTCGAATTTCTCTTGAATCGCTCACATCTCTCCGATCGCACATTTCACATTCACTCCGAATCATTCCTCATTCACCTCAAATACACTGTACAGTTCTGTTAATTATTTACCTAATTTACATTGAATCGAGGCTGACTATAAAATACCAGATTACGTAACTAAAATTAAGGAAAACCATGCGAACAAAATTTCCATACTATTTTACATAATATCCGATTGTTACTTTTTATGTGTTTTCTAGTTTTCCTATTTAACTGATCAACTCTAAAACGAATAATAAGGTCTTCTGTCCAGGTGGAATGTGCGATTAATTTCCATGATATAATCATTGAATTGTTGCTTTATTTCTTCGTCGTTAGATGTCAACAAGCTCACTTCGGTTTGGTGAATTCTTTGGCGGAAATGATCGATCGTCAACTAAAACGCCAAATGGGACTCGTTCTGCCAGAGGAAATGCCTTCTGCTACCCAAAGCGTAGAATCACATTCAACAGAATGCTGACGTCACTAACTTAAAGAGAGAAAGCGATCTAGTTATGGAATCACAAAAATTGAAAAGAAAAGTTAAGCCATACTCAAATCAAGTGATAATATATTCTGTAAATTTCGATATTTCATGTGAAATGCCATTTCAATGCCATTTCAATCGGATTTGAGATTCAGCCTACAACCTTTATCGCAATCGTTGATTTTGAATGAAATATAATGTATGCAACTATACTGTATACTATTACACTTCAATGATGTTCAACATACCAGCTTCTGTAGACGACGAATCAATCCTGTTTTGATTGGTTAATAATAGCGCATGCGTAGTACTTTTATTCTTACTTAAATATCGTGTGAAAGCTTAGATAAATCGATTGTGGCGAACAATTTGACAACGACAAGACACACGGTATGAACACTTTACAATTTATTCTTGATCTATTTGTTGTATATTAATTGTTAGATTTATTCTCTTATTGATCTTAAGTATCTGATGTATTTCTAGTTTAAAATACGCTTACGATCACGATTAGGTTCACTTACATTTACAAGTTATTGGATTTATTCATTGTGTAAGATCTGCTCTCCGTGTTACAAATTGTGCCTATTCTCTTGTCTCAATCATCATCAACCTAATGTTTCTGTGGGGTTCGCGGGCCACTTTCCATTGAAAGAACACGCAGCTACAGCTTCCACTAGCAAGAACTGATCGCTTACAGCGAACATTCTCATACCGCGGACCAAAACTGTTAAATAACTACTTAAATTGTGATGAACTTTCAATAAATAGCTGAAAAAAATACGTGATCAACTTCTAAATAATAGCTATATTCAAAATTAAATAATAAATAGTTCAAGATGTATGAATATCTGTCAGACATGAAGAAAATAGCAGCATTAACATTAAACGAGATAATTATGTCATTTGTAAAAAATAATGAACTTGTATTCTGGTGTTTATATGTCTTAAATATACTAATATCTATCTATCTATCTATTTATCACCTCAATGATGTTAAATTGTATAGACATGCACGATCATATCTCCAATTTCTCCCTATAGAACCTTATTTCTCTAGACGACCCTATCTGGGTCATGGTAGTCTAGTCAGTGGCTCAATAATATACAGCTGCAAGTCAGACGTCCCGGGTTCGACTCCCGTCCTAGCCGCACATATAATTATTCGTTATGTCTTAGTGCAAGATTAACTAATAAAATGATAGTGCTCACATCGAAAGACTGACTATACAATATTTTAATTATTGTGTAATTGTAAGTCAATTCCCGTTGGCCGTGCGCTTAAATTGGCGAGATATAAACAGCCATGGATATTTATTCAACTTTGTTGCGTAACAGCGTTCTTTGAATTATAATGATAATTAATTATTTTTTAGCCCAATGAACCAATATCGATTTCCTCCCGATTGTGTAGATGTTCGTTTCTTACAAACAATAATGGCTGTTGTTATACACGAGCAGGCATTTTATTCATTGACCGGGACTAAAGCGTGGCCGATACTAAGCATCTACTGAGTCTACTGAGTCTACAGTAGAGGAATGAGGCTATATTCAACAACAGCAAACATCTAGTCTGGACTAAATTGCTAACATCTGTACTTATATAACCACACTATGGCCCAAATAAGGTAACATCTCGCATAAGAATTCATTAATAATTTTATTGCCCTGAGAAAAAATGGCGCACGGCTGCACGCGATGGCCGAGTGGCAGAAACGCTGGCTTTCGTTTCCTGGGTGCGGAGATCGTATTTTCTACTATTGAAAGATGAAATACTAATTACATTGAAATAAGTTTTCAATTGTACGTTTAGTAGCAATTATTGTACATATTAATATTTTCAGAGTACTTATCAAAAATGTAGAAAAAAATTTCTATTGCCTATTTTGCTGACCGTTCTAATAAACTCTTGTGTTCTGTGAGCCAAACTTGCTATACAATTTCAGTTTCTAAGTAGGTAATTAGTAGAGATGCGTCGAAAGTCGTAACCTTTTATCAAAGCAGAGATTGGACAACAACATTTCTTTATTAATAGGCGCTATGACCCAGACTCAAATGAAAGCCCATTGACTGTGTGATACAGCTGTTCTGTTCCATCGTTTCCGTGACAACAGCCACAGTAAGAGCTTCCGGACAGTTTAGTGGCGTTACCATGGCGGCATTGTCTTGGTTACGCTTGACCTCTTCTCTCTCATCAAAAACACCAAACGATGTGTTGACGCAGTGGAAACATGGCGCATAATGTGACCGCACATGGTGTTTGCCATATCGTTGTTTTTAACGAAAGTAAAACAGAATCCGACCATGTTGTGAACTACGTGCTACTGTCTTTCTTCATAGCATTTATTATTGCTTCTGTTACGGCCGTTCTCATCTTTCGTTACATTTTCTTGCAACTAACAAAGGAGAAAGAGAGAGTTGCCGCTCGTAAACCAAGGAGTTATTTGAGTTTTCAACGAGGAGAGGGAGCACTTCACGGCTCGGTGTTATGTGTGGGAGACGTCGACTACAATGAGGAAGCATTTCTAGAGCATGGTGTATTAAAAACTAATTACTTATCTATTGCAAAGACCTATAATGATGATCTTCAACATGTGTTGCTAAAGAGCGAACCGCCTTTGTGTGGAGCAGCAGATAGTCGCAACGCTGAGGACAACATTGGACTGCGACCATTCTATCTCTTGGACAATATCAAGTCGCACCTTGTTATCAATAAACGGAAGCAGGTGTTACAAAGAGAGATGTCGCGTTACTTTACAAGTGTTGTTGACATAGCCAACGAAGGATCGTCTGGTGTGGTTCACTTGATACTCACAAGACTGTGCCATCAAAGAAGCATCACTGAACACACTAAGATGCAATTATCAGCCAAATACGAACAAATGCTCATCGATAGTGCCCAAAAACGCTGCTCTGTTGACATGAAGGCTAAAGACGGGGTTGGTAAGAGCTCCAAGTTTGAAGAAATTCTTGACTCTTTGAAAGATGACAAAGGGGTTTGTAGTAGTGAAATTAAGATCTTCCGCAAAGTACAGAAACTATTCTGCAAATATAACAATGAAATACACAACAAATTGGAAGAAATGCTTCCAAGATGTTTCAAGAGTGTAGTGAAAAGTATTGTGTTTAGCCAAAAGGAAGAGTACCTGCATCTAGCCAGTGCTTGGCGTGTTCTTGAATTGGTTCGATTTCGGCTTAACAGTACTGTTGTGGAAACCAGAGCATTTCTACTTTCTAAGGGAATTGAAAAACCTGTCATTGGGAAACTTGTCTTGTCATACGAGAGAGCTGTTGCAGAACGACTAACGACATTGCTTCAGACTTTTCTGGAGTCATCAAACGCCGAAGAGAAGCTGCAAATTCAACTGTTATCAGATCAGATGAATGCCTTGGAAACTGAACATAGCAATCGCCGTTCAAAATTACGACTTTTAGCGTCACAAAGAATCATTAACACGTCAGGTGTTGTGAATGATTTTTACGAATCATTTATTATACTCGTGGAACAGCAACTACAAGAACAAGTGAAACTATCTACTGCCATTGCCAGGCAATGCATGGAGAAGCTAGATGAATCAGAAGCTGATTTTGAAATGGCATTACTATCTGTCATGAAAAAATGTGAAGAGGATTTCCACGCTGATGTGCGAGACAGTTTGCTATTAAATGAAACTGAGGCAGGTGTTGTCGCGGAAACTGTCACCACATTGTCTAAGGACTACAGAGAGGTTGTGGAAAGCAAATACAAGGAGAATAAATTAAAGTCCATGCAATGCTTTTCTGAGCAAATGGTTCTTCTGGGATACTTCATTGAGGACTCTTGGGAAAAGATTAGTGGGTTATGCGAGCAGGAATGCCTCTACTTCAATGCTTTGTGCAAGGTGTTCTCGTGGTATGTGTCTGCCAACGAAGATATTATCATGGCAAGACATCGGGATCTTGTTTGCTCATACAGTTTTGACCTCTGGCGGAGAACCTGTGACGAATTTATTCAGGCTTACGTCGACAGCTTATTTGATGCCATAAAAATTCCTATCACGCATAGCATTACGAACTTACCATACTGCGAAGGAAGTGTATCCATGGTGATTAGTCGATTGCAATCTGAGGTGTTGTTGAAGAATCCTTTATTGCCAGCTTGCGAACCAACTATGAATTTTTTTGACAAATTTACAGAAGCAGGAAACAATATCAACAAGTTGTTGCCATCGCGATTTGAGTCACATATGAGGAGCGTAATCGAAGGAATCAACCATGCTTACCTCGGTAAAACTGCTTTAGACCAGACGATAGCATATTGCACAATGTTATTGGAAACATTTGACGTCACCGTGAACAAATTGCGGAACACTGTGCCACATATTGAAAAGGATAAAGAGAAAGATTATGTCCGTTTTTGCATCAAGAAAATAAGAGGACTGTTTGAGAGCCAAGTTAATATATTTGACTTTAAATGTGGCGAATCACGGCAGGGAATCTGGAATGATAATAAATTTGAATGTGGACAAGATGGAAATGTTTCGTTTTCTCGAACCGTCAAAACACCGATAACAATTTCTGAGTATCAGGAGGACATTTCAGAAATAAATAAGGTGACATCAACTTTGTGCCTATGGGTGGAGACATTCCACCATTGTGTATACGATTATGCAAAAGAAGTTAACAAACTAAAATGCAAGTACCTCACGGATATATTCTCAAAAAAACTAACGAAGATTGAACTTCATATGACCACTGATGGTGTCTCCAGCTGGAAACAGCAGAATGTATCTAATGAACAAACAGAGTCATTGAATGCAAACTCTACCAGCGGCTCTAAGAATGGATTTAAATCAGTTCCGTCTGGGTTGAAACGAAACCTGGCTAAACATCGCCCTATGGTTAGTCCTCAATAGAGTTTGTAGTATGTAGTAAAGTAACATTATAAATGTGTACAGAAAGTAGTATTTATTCCTTACTGTCCATTTAACACACAAAATACAATGCTGCAGTATCTGTGTCATTTGTTTGTCATTACAATTAAACCTGTATTAACGGCCACCTCTATAGAGCAGTCACCTTTGTGTAAAGACCACTCTTTGTAACCCCAAAATCACACTTTCTATAGAAATCAACCTGGACAGAAAGGCCGCCTGTCCATAAAGGTTTTTTTTTCAGGTCCCAAAGGTGACCAGTAGAGACAGGTTTCACTGTTTTTTGATGCTGTCAACATTTTGTCAGGGACTGAATGACTTGATGAAATAATCCCTCGAACAACTTATTTCTTATTATTTTAGGATGTACTTTATTTTCCGTATAATTGTGTGTTCCTACAGTCAAACCTGTATTAGCAGTCACCTCTATAGAGCAGTCACCTGTGTATAAAGGCCACTCTTCATAACCCCAAAATCACACTTTCTATAGAAATCAACCTGGACAGAAAGGCCACATGTCCATAAAGATCATTTTCCCATATCTCAAAGGTGACCGTTACAGACAGGTTTCACTGTACTTTGATTCTGTCAACATTTTGTCAGGGACTGATGACTTGGTGAAATAATCCCTCAAATAACTTATTTCTTATTATTTTAGGATGTACTTTATTTTTCCATATAATTGTGTGCTCCTATTATGATAATTATAGTATGAGTTACTTCATTGAGGTACGCTCTTATTGGATTTTGTGAAGTACAGTGAAACCTTGTTAGTATCAGTATGATTTTCCAGTCAAAAATCGTGATAATAAGCGGGTTAAAATAGTTGATTTTGACAGAGCATTGTTCTCAAAGTGAATTGATATTAACCGGGCTGTGATATTAACCGAGGTGATATTAAGGGTGTTACACTGTACAGCAAAATCTGGTTAATTGATATTCCCTACTTTTACCACATTGTGAAGGGCAGAAAATCAGAATACAGTTATGGCTAATTTTATCTAGTCGGAGCTATCACGTGAGACGCTCGACGTCTTCCGGAAGGTGTCAGTTCGGCGATGGTTCTTACCAGGGGTGGATGTGTTCCAAGAGAGTTTCCCTTGACGAAGCTACAAACGAAAATATTGTACACTATAACACAACTGTATAACCTAACCATTGTAAAACACATTATTGTAAAGATTTGTTTATATGTCTGAAATATACTACAATCAATCAATCAAGCTAAGTATTGCAGTTCTGTTGTACTTTTTGCAGGACTTATATTAGATTTCTCTGTGATTGTTTCGCGCTTGCGAATTCAGTGGCTCCCTCCTTTATCGTTTACTTGTTTTTCCGTTTTGTTTCTATTTCTTACGCGGTTGTTGATTCAGTCACTGTTTGAAACTTTGTTTGCCTTGGTTCAATCCACTGTGTTTGAGTTATCTGATACCCCTGTGATTAATTAATTGTTATAATTATATTGTTTTGATTTAATGCAGAGTACAGTGTTGGACAGCCTCGTTTGCACACTCCCTTGTAGAATTTTGTAGGGTATGCGCTTAGCACAAATGGCAATAAGTAAGAGGACTAGAAATTTATTTGCCCTCCAGAAGATATCTTCCATTCTAGAACCAATATTGGCAATATAATTATATGAACCTGCTAAATTTCCCCAATGGAAATCCCGTGAACCCAATGCTCACACGCATGCAACAGCTCATCAAAGACAAATTAATGTTCAGGCTTCATGACATCTTCATCAATCAGGTCTTTGCATTGAAAGCCTAAATTACTAACATGAACAATAAATTCTTATATAAAATCACGTGATTAACTTATTTGCATAACATTAAAGTAGGACCCAGTCCACTTTACTGCAGTCCACCGCTTCAATTAAATGCCTCTTTCGCGTAAGAATGATTTCTGTTGGTTCTCGTTAAATAGGTGCAGACGCACACATGAACTTTTCTATTTTTGAGTGTTGAAAAATAACAATAGACTGACGATGGAGGGAACCAGGATTATTATAACAGTGTTTCACCTACAGTATATTGACAGAACTGATTTCAAGGCAAAGTATGATTTGCATTTAGGAGGATTGTCAATATNTATCCGAGCTAACATCAATTTGGGTTGGTAATTAATGATGTCTTATGTTATTAGATTCGCTCATTTCCTGACTGATATAGACGTATTTCATTATCAGTGTCGACTTAGATGGACGGGGTACTGTAGTGTCGCTGGCTGACTCAATCGGACTATTATAGGCCCACATTGACATTGAAGTCGAGTCCAGGGGCAGGGCTTGGATGGGGTCAACCTGCAAAGCATAAGATATGTCTCACATGAAAACAGAAGTGACAAGAATGACATCGAAATAAACAAACTCTTTCAAAGGCACATATGCATTTTGTTATGATCATAGCATGAGATCACTGTTAAAGTAACACGCAAGTGAAAACAAGGTCTCTCCGTAAACATGTGTATTAAATACCACGGGTAAACACAACTGAAAGGACAAAGCCCTGTGATTACATATGGCAGATCTATAATTACTCTGCCGGGGGTACGTGCTGATAATAAAATGAGTAAAGCAGTAAACTGGGGGTGCATAGTAAATAATGGCGGATGTATAATTATCCCAGCACATTTGAATTGAATAAAACCTGCCAGGCTNATCCGAGCTAACATCAATTTGGGTTGGTAATTAATGATGTCTTATGTTATTAGATTCGCTCATTTCGTGACTGATATAGACGTATTTCATTATCAGTGTCGACTTAGATGGACGGGGTACTGTAGTGTCGCAGGTTGACTCAATCGGACTATAGGCCCACATTGACATTGAAGTCGAGTCCAGGGGCAGGGCTTGGATGGGGTCAACCTGCAAAGCATAAAATATGTCACACATGAAAACAGAAGTGACAAGAATGACACCGAAATAAACAACTTTCAAAGGCACATATGCATTTTGTTATGATCATAGCATGAGGTCACTGTTAAAGTAACACGCAAGTGAAAACAAGGTCTCTCCGTAAACACGTGTATTAAATACCACGGGTAAAACACAACTGAAAAAGGAAAAAGCCCTGTGATTACACGGCACTTCTATAATTACTCTGCCGGGGGTACGTGCTGATAATAAAATGAGTAAAGCAGTAAACTGGGGGTGCATAGTAAGTGTCATGCGATGACGCTGAATAGATTAATGACGTCACAGTATAATTAAGGATTTGTAATTACCATATCAATCATGTGAAGGTTAACGCCTTGGGTTATTCTGGATATACGCTTGAAGAGCACGGATCAACTTTATAGTGTGTTTGCTTTGATTTACATTGCCTCGTGTATTGTTGGATTCGTGACAGTAAGTAATGGTGGATGTATAATTATCCCAGCACATTTGAATTGAATAAAACCTGCCTAGTGCCAGAAATCACCTAGACCGTCATTATTGAAAGTGGCCTCTTAAAGACAGGTGGTCGCTCAGAGAGGGACCATGCTGATGACAAGCAAAATCTTATTCTCTTGTTGATACTATCGAATCTTGCACAACGAGAACATTGTCGTTATATCAAATTTATTGTGGATTTCAGATAATCAGTTTGAAGAGAAATTTCATTAGCAGCAATTTATTTTGAACTCCTTGTTTCGGGACACCACTCTCACGTTTTAAATTATTACAAATTTGATGATTTATGCGAACTTTAGAAATGAAAGTTCGTGTACACTTAGAGCTACACTGTGCGTTCATTAAATTATTTTCTGATGAATAGAACTGCTTTCTTAGATATTGGAATGGATCCCTGATGTACAACATCTCACACGGAAAATCAAATTATTTTGATCGGTATCGACTAAGGATGCTGGAATTGTTGCAATCTCGTCAAAATTTTCAGTAATTGAATTTTCCATACGATTTTCGTGGATTATTTTACGACAAGCAATTGTATTTCCATGCCATCGGATTTCCATAAAAATCAAATCCTTCTATCTGATGTTTATCTATTTCGATAAAATTACGATCGAGATCCTTCGAGATTCGATTGGATCCGATTGAACTGTAGTAGAATGGGATTTGCAATAAAATCAAATGCTGTGGTGTTTTTTGACGTGACTAAACTCAAGCTGCTTGCACATATTTCAAAGATTAAACCCTATGGTGTGGTTTGTGTTTTGTCCTGGTAGTGCCTGCGTGCTTTGGAAGTCATTGCTGTCACGTTGGATGAAGGAACGCAGCGCGACACCCTGCAGCCTATCCAAGTGCGAACCCCGGTTGAGCATCCCGTCGCCATGGTGATACAGCATGGCGCGGAACTGATGACATGGCCTCTTGGTCAAAACACGACACATCTTATGCTGCGTTTTTAAACTCCATTCGCCACTGTTGTTAATCCACCGAATGGTAGGAATGGCTTTATCTCCTGGAACGAAACTCAAAGTCGTCGCTGTATTATTATCCAATTTTGGCGTTGTATTTATTGTTGTGAGCTGTGCTACGAATCATTGGTGCAGTCAAGAAGATGGTGTGTGGCAAAGTCACAAAGGCCTTTGGTATCAGTGTACGACAGCAAGGAATTCCACTCAAGGAGAACAGTGTCGTTGGATATTCAAAGAAAGTTTTGCTACTTCAGGTAATGCAATTGTCATTCAAATATCAATGGATTTGTTGCGATTGAAAATGATACGTTGATCTCATAATTCGAACAATTCTTATCGTAAAATTTTCGCAAATTTTGTGGTTTCTGAACTTTATTCGGAGCCTTGGCCGCAAAAACAGAATACGTCTACGTTTACAAATTGCTTGTAATTGAGAATTCGTATAAAGTACTTCGAATTGTTCTCGCATTTCCTTCTCAATTTGAACATGGTTTGAAAGAGGCCAATTGTTCCTAATTGCGATAAATTAAGTCATGTTGCTTACATAGTATTCGCTACAAATAGTCTGCGATTGGCCTAGTGCAGTCCTGGGGCCTTATTCATTGACTAAAGCGATGTCTAGGACTAAACATCTTACACATTTTAGCAGTTTTAGTCCCCATTAGGCGTTTAGTCTCATGCTATATACTTTAGTCCCGGTCCATGAATAAGGTCCCTCGTGCATTTGGGATGCAAACGATTACAGTCTCGTGTTTTTGAGCTGAAATCGACTATTCTGACAGCCAAGAACAATCATTGAAATTGGCAATCGTAGAAAAGAGTACGGTTGAATACGCAAAGGTATTTTCTGATGTCAATATAATTATATGGCAGAAGTCAACTAGCATGAACCCAAAATTAATTAAAACTGTACTTTATTATTTGACAGAATTTCCAATTTCCATTCCCCTTGAATTTCAGGTTTATTCAAGGCCATCGTTGTTCTGCTGTTATCGTGCAGTGTCCTACAAGGCGTAAGCATATTGGCCTCAGTGTGCTCACACTATGCCCAGTATGAGGTCGTGCGATTCTTGTTTATACTGGAACTACTCACAGGTAAGTGTGAACGCAAGGTGAACAACATGTCTTACACGCTGTGACGTAATAAATCAAACGAAATGAGTTGTGTTTACAAGGAAAATATTTTCTTAATTGTGAAATTAAATAATACTTCGTATAACGAATTCATATTCTACGAACACTGTCATTGCCATACCGCTTATACTGTATATATACAGTATGTACAGTAAATTGGATATCATTCAATTCGCACAAATAATTTAGATGCCAACCTGTCTCATATTCCAGCTCTTTGTACTATCCAGTATTGCAGACTCTAGATCAGTTATGCGTAGGCCTAAACATCGCTCCGATGAAAGTACATTGAAGCGTGAATGTATAAAAGGAAAGAGTATGGCGGGGAGATTTACAGTATATAAGTAAAATTGTAAAACTGAATCAGACGCAGTGCCATAGCTTTCCATGTCATCGATATTTTTTGATCCCGACCACATTGGTGTAGACTTGACACGTCAGTTTGCAGTGAACTAGTTCAAACTATTTTGAAAGAAAGCAGACATCGCAGCATTCTGGAATGTTCAGGTCAAAACAGTCCTAGCTCCTAGTCGACCGAATGGCTAATTCGCCTAAATAACTGCGACGAAGTTTATTTACGGGTAATTGAACAACAAAGAACTAGGGAAAGCATAGCTATTTGAGAAGATTTTCCATAACTGCTTACAATAATGCGTTTTATTTGTTGTATTCCGAATGGTGCTGACTAACAAGCCCGCCTTTTCTACAGTGTCACAGACAGACAAACAGACAGACAGTGTTTCCAATGATAGTGGATAGCCTAAATGGGGGTCTCATTGGAGTAGAGCATACATATAGTACCATGATGCCAACAACTGCAAAATCTCTTTCTTTTTCAGGTGTCTTTGCACTGGTTGGCTATCTGCTCTATTACATGCTTGCTGAGAGCGAATTCTGGTCTCTGAGGTGGTCACATTATCTGGGACTAAGTGGCTCGATCATGATATTCATTGGTTCAATCCTCATCATCACAGGACATGAAAAACCAAAGCTCTTTATGAAGGGATATTAGTAAAATAGAGAAGACGTCGCGCATCCGAAGACGCCGAGCGTCCAGACGCTGTGACCTGCGACGTTCAAGACGTCATAACGTCCTGAAACGCATTAGTTTTGTTAGAAGACGTTTTGAAACAGAGCTAGTCGTTTCTTCATTTACTCTCGCAGAAGACTATTTTTGATTTGATTTATTTGCCAGCAAACGAATGACGAAATGACGACATCGCCCCTCTGCAAAAGTCAGTTCCTTAGATGTTGAACGTTGAAACTGCATTAGTTAGTAATAATTATAAAGGCTTATAATTGTATAGAAATAAATATGTCTGCTTCAATTGCTGTTTAGTTCCAGTTGTGCAGTTTTAACGGGAAAATGTCTCATCTCTCGTTACTTAGCAACCTACTGTTTACTTGATCAATCTTGGAGGTCTGGGGCAAGTTTACCCCTCAAACATGGTTTCTATTTTCTTGCGTTGTTTTGGACTCAAAGTCTGAAAGACTGAATCAATAATCTGTGACCATGGAAGAAGAAAGCGATAATGAAGATCTAACGAAAGAGGAAGATTTTGAGACAGATTTAGAAGATGAGGTGTGTTGTGTACATAAAATGTTAAACTGTTCATCGTAACTTTTGGGTTTGAATTTGTTGAATGATCGGAAAAAAGCAACAATCTTTCAGTTAGATCAGTTTAATATCGAGGAAATTAATACCTGAACGCCAAGCAAGCAATGGAATTATCAGATTTTTCATGCTCACAGCTCATCTACCGTTGCTTGCTCCTTTACCTAATCGTTCCTTACAGATCTTCAGACCCTTAGAAACTTTGGTAAATTAGCTGGACAGTCCATATCAGAGATAGGCCAAATAAAGAAACATAAAATATAGTAAATTGTTCTAACATGTTCTTCACAAAGGCTACATACCGCGATCGTTCGTGAGTCATATCAATTGAACAATTATTGTAAAATGTAAGTGACGTAGAGCAAGGATGGGCGTTGCGTAAGTAGGAAACAGATGGCAGAGTTTCTGGAATGTTCCATCCGACGCTGGTCTAGCTACGTAACTGCGACAAAGGTGGATTTTCAAATTTACAAGTAATTAAACACTCAAAGAATTTAATACAGTGAAACCTGTCTATACTGGTCACCTTTGGGACTTGGAGGAAGATGACCTTTATATACAGGTGGCTTTTCTATCCATTTTCATTTCTATAGAAAGTGTCCTTTTGGGGTTATGACTTATGAAGAGTGGCCTTTATACACAGGTGGCTGCTCTATAGAGGTGACTGCTAATACAGGTTTGACTGTATTAATTGTTATTTTACAGTTAACGCCAAGTCACCGTTGCTTGCATGATGTGGATGGACGATGCATATATGAAAAAACATGTGAGCACTTTGGGATTGTCCCCGTTTCAAGTTTCCTGCGACAGTTGCAAGAGACTCGCGTTTCCTTGCCTCATATCAGTATGACACTGGATGGAGTGAAAGCTGTGTCGTATGCGTTGCTAAGAAACACTACCGTCACAACTTTGATTTTGTCTGATAATGTGATTACTGATGAAGGAGGGGAATTAGTGGCTCGTTTGCTATCTGATAATTGCTATATCACTTTTGTTGATTTATCAGCAAATTGTTTGGGCCTCAGGACAGCAAACGAGTTATGGAAAACATTGGCTATGAACAACTCATTGAAGCATCTGGACATATCCTGCAATAACATGTGTGACCAGTGCATTGAGAAGATTTGCAAAGGAATAATGAAAAATAGCAGTTTGTTGACGTTGAAATTACAGAGAAGCACATTTACCAGAAAAAGTGGATCTTTCCTAAATAGCATGCTGTCGCGTAACTGCACTTTGATATATCTTGACCTTTCCTGGAATCAATTGGGAGAAGAAGGACTGCAGATGTTGGTAGCAGGGATTAAAAAGTGGAGCTCATTGCAAACTTTGAATCTTGCTTGGAATGGTTTAGGACCAGGAAGTGCAAAATTCTGTGGACGACTTCTGTCTGCCAACCCTACGCTAAGAACATTGGATTTGTCTAATAATCGCTTGAAATCCGAAGGAGCTTCCACTATTGCAAAGACGATGGAACAATGTATCGGTATAAAATACCTGGCACTTGGGTTCAACCGTTTTAAGGCGCAAGATGTCAGCTTAATTCTGCAAGCAATTTGTCAAATCAAAACTGAATTATCGTTGGAAAAACTCGAGATTTCTGGGGTTGACCTTGATGGCAAAACAAAAAGTCTCATTGCTCAAATTGAAAGAAAACACCCCGATCTATTACTAATAACCGATAATCGAACAAGAAAGGAAAGACTGAACCATGACCACTTCAACCCAAAAAAGTTATTGAAAGATTTCTTAACTAAAAATGGGATACGCATTGTTGACATATTTTCATTTATTGATGCAGATCAAAGTACTTCCATCAGCGTGGCTGAATTAAGAACTGGACTAACACAAATGAAATGTGGATTACTGGATTTTCAAATTGATGAATTAATGTTCTATCTGGACGTCGATGGAGATGGTGAAATTGATTATCATGAATTTGCTGGTCTTTAATTTGTGGAAAATACAGGAATGGTGGTTACTATTGATATCGGTTTCTGTGATAGTGTTTGCTATGGGTGCGGCAAATAATGTGTCTGAGCCACAGAGAGCAACCTTATGCAAAAAATACACAGTAACAATTTAAATTAATTTAATCTTCAATTTAATCGATTCATATAATCAATCCAGTCTTGAATCTTTATTGAATTCTAAACTTTTGAAATTTAGCTTATAAATTGTAGGTTCAGTAACATTGGATTGTTGGCTAACACGGAAGAGAGACTATAAACATTAATCGAGGCTATTACGTCATCGGGATTAGATATAATATTGTTGTAAAAGTAGTTTTGAATCAGTGTTATGATGTGATCGGAGATTTCACGAAATTGAATAAACAATCAGTATGATACTTATACATTCGGAATTTAAGCACGATTAGCTGGATTCGACTGTCTAGAAATAGGTTTGGTACAGTTTGTTATTCAAGAAGTTAGAAAATAGGAAATTTGATCATGGTCATCCCGTAAGCTAATTTTAGGATTGGTGCCTAGTCACCAATCCCCTGCTTAGTCGCATATTGTGCAATATGTCATTTGTCTGGCTGAGGTGTGATCATTACATGATTATTATCCACCTATTAATGCGTCCTCTTTGACTCGATAAATCTCTTTGGATGAGATCGTAACAGCTAATAGCTTGTTTATTTGGAAGATCATTTATGAAGTATTAGGTAAAATACTGTTACAAATACAAAATACGAGCACTAATTACATATAAAGAATTCATTTTTGGCAATGTAAATATATCTATCGAGTACATGGCATTAAAATCAAAGTAAAGGTAAACTAAAATAAAAATGAGTATAATATAGTAACAGTAGAAGGAGGAGAAACATAAAGAGAAGAAAGAAATGAAGAAAAATTCAAAAGAGTGATAATAGTCAGTTGATTGATTGATTGATTGATTGATTGATTGATTGATTGATTGATTGATTGATTGATTGATTGATTGAT
>OFHS01002978.1:0-18636 GCA_900245855.1 Calvadosia cruxmelitensis | reverse complement strand
TTGGGATAACATTTACGATTCACACGGTCGTTCGAATGTCGACATGACTCACTTTATCACTTTACGGAAGTTGCTTGCCCTTGTTTGAAAGAACTGTAGGCTTGGTTATTCTTTTTGTTGTCTGCCTACTTTGGATTGCAGCTGCTAACATAAGATGGACTGAGTGGCAATTTAACGAGCACAGTGGTGCCTCGACTGAAGTTTAAAACATTGAAACAAAATTCGGGACCCGTTCGAGTCCCGGTTTCTAGTTTCGGGAAACCAGGAGTTCAATTTCCCGGAAATGCGATGCCCTAGTTTGAACGGCAATGAACGTGGCAATGGACGATGATAATTGTGCTACAATTGTATTAATAGTTAGAGCAGGACCTTTCTCCCAAAAAAGTAACGTCAAAGTAATTAGTAATTGATTACTTTCCAGGCAAAGTAATTTGTACTTGTAATTAATTACTTTTGAGGGAAAAGTAATTTGTAATCTAATCAATTAATTTTTTGGGAAAGTAATTAGTAGTGTAATTAATTACTTTTCGACAGTAATTCTCACAACACTGTATATATATTCCATCCCAAAAAAGCTGTAAGCTATCCACCCTTGGCACAGGTGCATTATTTCCTAGGTCTATAGAAATTTACCAAGAAACGCTATACAAATAAACAAATCTTGTTTAACACGAACGTGTGTACAGCGCAAGAGGTTTATTAGTGTTCAGAGCGGGTCAATGTGGGGTGGCTTCAAAGTCGGACCCACTGCATGGGACCTTACTCTTTACAAATCTGGACCCATAATCAAATTGTAATCTGCACCTAAAATAGTTTATGTGCGATCTACACTTGTGTATTTAGGTCCAGCGAAATTGATCATTATATATTTAAACCGTAGACCTGCTTGCCTATCTAAGCTGAACCTGCTATCTACTTTTTGCTTTGATAGGTGAGCTGATGGCAGCAATTCAGCGAGACTTTGGTTCGTTTGATGCTATGAAGGCCAAGCTGGCTGGTGCAACGGTTGCTGTGCAGGGATCAGGCTGGGGTTGGCTGGTATGGCAATCTCATAGCAAGATGTATCCGTTACTGAGTGTATGGTAGTCTAGTATTGCGCAACCTAGTGGATGTTGCTTAGAAGGATTACCATGATGGGCACTGAGAAGATATACAGTCCTGCATTTGTCAATTTTCTCTTAGTAAATTACTGCCAAGCTGCCGCAAAATAGCAAATTGCATGCGGTCCAACAATCAAAATCGGTAACATGATGTTTTGAGGACAGAGTATGAAATAACACTTATGCGATTCACGACCCCTGGATTGCCGGTCCATTGCTCTATTGTTGAGTTAGATGCATCCTTTAATTATCTGTACTAAACAATCTCCTCTTATTTCTGCGAGTAAGCCTTGTTACGACGTTGTGTACCAATCTTGGTAACACGACCCACCTTTCCATTTACGAACCACCATGAGTTGCTTTGTGGAGAGTCAGTGTAAACCAGTGGTGGATTGACTACTTTATTTTTGTAGTTCGCAACAATTACAACTACTTTCTAGAATGTAGTTCGCTGCAATTACAACTACAGGAGAAATAAAATAGTTAGCTACAACTACTCGCTACATCTCCCAAAAAGTAGCTAACTACTTCGCTACTGACTACTTTCCTTCTCTTACAAAGTCAATCAGAAACAAGAATTTTGGCTTTTCATCATTATTCATGGAATATACGACTTGTTACACGAACAACTTCAATCACTGGCTATATCATGCTATTTTAAAGTCAACTATATAGTTTTAGCGGCTATGTCAACTCAACTTTCAGTCGTTTTCAGGAAACACTCTGCTACCGTCTTGGAATTTGCAAAATCCAGATGCAAATGTATGTGGGAAAAGTAGCTAAAATGATTATCCTAAATCAAAAAGTAGTTCACTAAAAACTATCATTTTTTAATTAAAAAGTTGTTCGCTACAGCTGTAACTAGGACAACTTTTTGAAAAATGTAGTCAGAAGCTACTTCGCTACAAAGAAAAGCAGTTCGCTACAAGTAGCCAACTACTTGTAGTTCGCTACTTCCACCACTGGTTTAAACCATACACTCGCCAACAATTTGGTACTAGAATTTGGCATATGCACAGAACTATACGGTATGTCATGACACTTCACTGTACAGTCAAACCTGTATTAGCGGCCACCTCTATAGAGCATCCACCTGTATATAAAGGCCACTCTTCATAACCCCAAAATGACACTTTCTATGGAAATCAACCTGGACAGAAAGGCCACCTGTCTATATTGGTCATTTTCCTCAGGTCCCTACTGTGACCATTATAGACAGGTTTCACTGTGGTCCACTTGCGCATAAAAACTCAGAGCTCCTTGTGTGCTTGTTTCTGTTAATCCTTCCCCAGGGGACTTTAAGAAGTTGAAACGCATTGTGCGATTTATCGTGACGTAGAATTATCCAATGACAATTATCAAGAAATCATAAAAGCCCAGCTAGAGACACAAACATATATCACATAGAGCGATGTCAGATTAATCGATTTGGACTGTAGTAAGCTTACTTTCAGTCTAACTGTTCTAAAGTGAGAAAACCCAAGAGACCATAGAAAAACCCTCTTCGAATAGATGTTTGGTTGGTTGCTAAGACAGGCAAACTATTGCTTGAACCTTTACAGGGAATCACTTGAAGGTGGTCACTTAAGACAGGTGGTCGCTTAATTTACATAGGCAATCGGAGAGGTTAGACTGAATTTTTGTTACTATCATTGACAATCGTCCAGCACTGGGGTTGAAATGAGGAATAGCGCATTTGGTGACGTCATTTAATATGATTGGTGTTATATATTCTATTTCCAGCATTACGATAAAACCAATGCTCGCCTCGGCATCTCCGTATGCGCAAATCAGGACCCTCTGGAAGCAACAACAGGTGCTGTATATTTTTAATGTACTTGCTAGTCAATATAATCACTTTTCAGGTCTCAATTCTTAATAGATCCACCACGCTATCCACAGTTTTGCTCATTTAATGCGCATAAAATACCACTTAAATGATTTAATGCACTTTAAAAATGGCATTTGAAGACACGTTGTTTGGACACGCCATCCGCCGTCCAACGACCCTGTTAGCTGTCGTCACCAGCCCTGACAATCAACCAACAGACCCGCGTCGCGGTGGGCGTCCAATTAGAACATTCATGGATCAACTGTTGGTTGATGTTAGTGCGGTTGGAATGAGCCTCGAACAAGCCACGCGCTTGGCCCGACATCGCGAGGCATGGGCACGAGCAACGAAACTGTAATTGTGATGACATTTTACTACTTACACAATTTTTTTGTTGTAAATAATGTTTATAGTAGTATTTGAAGACAAATAATTTTATGCTAAAATACGTCTTATGTGAGGTAATTGATTGTTCCAACATTGATCAGTTTGCCGTTACCTACAGGTATGTGGCAATCAAGTTTTAAAAAACGGTGACCTGACATCTGTGACTTTAGTTGTCAGTTTATTTTGATATAATTTCTACTTGCACAATGTATGCTGCTTAAGCTTACTTTGGTAGTAAGTTTCTCTGATTTTATTTTACAAACAGGCCACGTTCCACTGTTGGGAATCGATGTCTGGGAACATGCGTATTATCTTCAGTACAAGAACGTCCGTCCTGATTATGTGAATGCCATATTTAATGTCGTCAATTGGGATAATGTTGCTGATCGCCTGAATGCAGCCTGTTGACAAACAAATCTTTGCTTTGACTGAACAGTTGTTGTCCTGATGTCGTTTTTGAATGTGATAATTACAAAACTTCCGCTGTTGTGTGGTATGGACAAAAGAAGAATCAACCTTTTCCGAATCCTGTTGTTGGTCTTCACTGCCAGTAATATGCGGTAGTTCAATTTGAATTTACAATACTGCAATCAGTTGAACCAGCAGATAAAGAAGCAAGGGCGAGGCCGAGGAGGTGACACTAATTTATTGAATTCCAACAAAGTCCAATAAGTCCGATTCATTAGCTTGGCAAATAAACACAGACAGTACTTGTAAAGTGGGCACTCCAGTGCTTCAATACATTATACAACAGTTGATTTCTTCTCCTTCGACCTTCGAGAGTGTTGCCCGTTAATGTCTGCAATTTTGCATAGCTAGGACTTAGGAGTCGTCCAATCGAGGTAGGACAGGCAGGATTGGATTGAACTGAGAGTCCTGAGAAGTGAAATAGCCTTGTGAATGAGTACTAGCAAACTCTAATGCTGCTCGGCGTCCAGTTATGGGAGCTCCATGTCCGACTTCTTGAGCGTGACTTCTCGCAGAGGTGTCGTGTTTCGCTGGCGGCCTTTGAGCTTGAGGCTGAAAAGGGGAGCTGGCTGACGAGCTACTACTTCCAGAACTACCAACCTGTTGAAGAAGTTGCTGCTTTTGCTGCTGTAAGTCTTGCAGGATACTCTGTCGGTTTCTTAAATCAGCTTGAGTGACAGGAGTGTTGTGCAGAGAAGAGAACGCCATCTTGAATGTGATAGTCTCTTTCGCATACGACTGTTCGAAGAGTGAGGCAGCGTGAGTTAGCAGCCACCTGTCTTCTGCGACCGATTTGTTCAGTTGTGGGTCCAGCTGGCTACAAGTACAACTCTTTGGACATTGTAGCTCATTCCAAAATTTATTAACTTTTGGTATTCTGAAAACAGAACGTACTCATCCTTTACTTTTGTAACAATAATTCTATGAAAAGCTACATGCCGCAGAATCTAAGGTTCTCATCCCATATCATGAATGTTTGTCAGATTATCTTATTACCAAATATACATTAATAAAAGATGTGTGATAAGTTAGTATATACAAGAGATATGACTGACGACCTATGCAAGAGAAGAGATGAGAAACCTGCAAAGACTGAATTCATCGCCAACACAACTCTGTAGGGTTGCCAGACGTCCCTTATTCCCAGAATAGTCCGTATTTATATTGTTATATAGTGCAAAATTTAATTGATTTTGTTAGACATTTCTAACCAATTTTGCAAATGTTCCGTATTTTCTTCTTCTGTGATCTGGTATCCCTAACTTTGCGTCGTTTTATAAAGTGATTCGTTTACCTAACCGAAGATATCACAACAATGGCAACTATCTAAAATGGCAACCACAGCAACCATGTAACATGGTACTACCACATGGTCCATGCAACATGGTAACCACAGCAGTCATGTAACATGGTAACCACAGCAACCACAATGACATGACATTCTCTTACAGTAAGACAGTTCGTCGAAGTAATCAAAGACACAATTAACTGAATCAAGACACCAGCAAAGTACCTTTTTAGCCATGACATGCTAATTTTAAAATGAAATATTCTGTAATTATCAGTAATTAGATACTTTTATTGCATAGTTCCAACGTAATCTGTAAATAAACCTTTTTATCGCTTAGTAGTAGTAGTATACATTGTATCTCAGCCTGATGATATACACATAATTTTATTGACTAGCTGCCATGTATTAATCAGGTAACGACGTAACCTTCTGCCAGATGAAGATGTTTAATTTGAAGAAGAAGAAGAAGAAGAAGAAGAATCAAGACACCAGGATCTCATACTAACCACCATTTCAAATGAAACAATGTATTTGTACAAAACCATGCCATCGCTAACAATTAACCTGTTAGCATATTATGCAATACAACACTATAGATTTAATACAACTGTTTAAAAACGTATCTATTTAAAATGTGAAGGTGAACAAATAGCGTATTTACAAATTTAAAACCTATCTTTGTGGATGTACATAAAATAATATTTTGCATACATTAGCATAAACCGGCATTCTTAGAATGTTTTATGCTCGAGCAAATACAACAAAATCAACAAGAGAAGAAGGATTTGCTCCCATTTCCTATTTTTCTCTAATTTTCCTTCCTACAGGCTGCCATACATGTTGATTTTCATCCGTGTATCATAGTCAATCTCATTCTCATGCACAGGCCTATGGTCATGTGCAAGCTTAGTCTCCGGTGATTGCAAATTTGTCATTTCATAGCCATTGTATTTCGGTGGCGAGTGCCGCTTCCCGTGGCCGGCAATTGTGTGAGATCGCTGAGATGGAATGGGCCGAGCCATTTCTGTGTTTAGCTCTTCCAGTTCCAACAAGATACCAGACAACTCTGAGGATATGTTCGACACCCGGTCGGTTTCAATGTAGCTACGGTGGCGATCAGCAGGACTCTCCTGATTGTCATTCGCGGCAGGGGGATCGAGCTGTTCTCTGGATCGCTGCAGGGTCATTTGATGTTGCGGTGGTAATGTTGGCCAATAGACAGGGATGCATTGTACAGTTGAGCCACTAGTTTTCTGCAAAAAGTAACAAAGTAGAGAGGTTGAATCTTTTTTAAGTCATATGGCTAGAAATTTCTCATGATTATGGATATGCTTCTCGTGTTGCCTCTGATAAATTTTTCCTAAACATTTTAAAATTTTGAAAGCAAATAAAATGAACATCGAGATCATCTTCCTTCATAAACCAAATGATGACCAACATAGTTATCCCTGGCTCCCGGGTACATCATTAGTAGGGTCTAAAAGCCTGTAACAATTAGTTTTGCAGTGCTAAAATATCTGAAAGTGATGGTACAAAACAAGCTTAGATGACCAACTTGCTGTCCAGTGTCACTATAGAATGGCTGATGTAGACAGGTACAGGAGATAGAGGTGATCGCCATAAAGTTCTAAGCTGCCTACCGTTTCGACACTGACGATGCTGTTGCTTCGGCAAGTGACACGTGGATTGATGTCGTTATCTGATGCGTTTGAAATCTGTGTTTGTTTTCTGACAGGAGGCGAAGGCACGCTGTTATGATACCGCTTGCTATCAACTTCGCTTTCAACACTCGACCGAGATCCTTTCCCTTTGGCAGGAGGAGATCTAGGCGGCGAGGATGCGGTCTTTGGATGCGGCGTGTCAGGACTACAATGAAACAATAAAGCAATAAATGCACAACTCATTAAATAGATAGATATAGATAGATATTTTATTTTGATCACAATAATTCAAAAAATAAAAGGTTAACACAATTTTGCTATGAAAATTACAAGATAAGAAATAAATGTGGTCATGGTCATCCCATAAGCTAAAAGCGTGTTTATTTTGGAGGCCATTAAATGAATTGAACAATCAATTCAATTATTCAAGCAAAGAATCACTGAGCTTTGAACACAGTCAACAATCATTAACCAATCATTTAAGAAGTCAAATAAGTGAAACATTTTAACATAACAAAAGATGCGACATCGATCCAGTGAAACCTGTCTATAATGGTCATCTTTGGGACCTGAGGAAAATGACCTTAATAGACAGGTGGCCTTTCTGTCCAGGTTGATTTCTATAGAAAGTGTCATTTTGGCCTTTAAACACAGGTGGCTGCTCTATAGAGGTGGACGCTAATACAGTTTTGACTATTGATCATTTCTGGCTTGTCAGCAAGGCACAACAGATACAAGACAACAAATGCAATGTCGATGCTCTTGTGTCTATACAACGTACCTTGAAGGCAAGTGTTGATATGAACCGTACATGTCAGGATAGTGATGATCCCATTCAAGGTCAGGGTTGCCATGGCGACTCTGTCTGCCATTCGCCACGCTCTTTGCATCAATAGAGTCACGTTTTGATGGTCGTGTGATCTTGTATTTATTGCCATTTGGCTCTTCGTGTTCTTGTGCAGAGTACTAAAGACAATCAAGGAGAATAACGTTTGCTCATCAGTTGGAACTGTCAGTCAACAACACTGATTATACAGCCGACAAGCCTGTAGTGGTGAACACAATGTTCAGAGTGTTTGATCTTTCATGGACAAGGTCTTCTTGATAATATGAAGATGATAAGATGATTGCATTGATCAGCTTTGGTTATGATTTTTTAAATTGAATTTCCAATTTTTGTGTACCAAAATTACCGTACACACCTCTGGAGGATAGTTAGTTGCCGCATAGTGAACAGTGGGTGTAAAAACCATTTGGGCAGAGATTGGACTTGAACGTACATCCCTTGGCTGCAGAATCAAGTACCTCACCAATTACACCATTGTGCTTATGAAGATACAAGACAGATTCAACCTCTTATACTTTCCACTCAATAATAGCAAGACATATTTGAAGCAATGCTTTTCTCTGAACAAGGAACGAACGGAGGGTTACAAAGGAAAACGTCATCGGCAAAGTCCACACCCATGAAGTGCCTCAAAACTTTTGCAGCGTGCTTTACACCTTTTGACTTAATATTTTGTAATTCTCCTAGTTATGAATTATGATTGTATCTTATACTCCAGGAAGTTAGAAAAGAATCTGAGAGGGTGAGGGTTAATCTTAAGTGATTTGACGTTGAATGGCCAATTTGAAGTAATGCTTTACCGTCACGGTTTCCTTGGTGCTATATGAACAGCGGTGTCTCGCCTTCAGCTCAGCATCTGGAGAACTTGTAGTCATCACCTATAACGAACAGCAAGGATCAATTGTGACGCAATCCCAAAAATATTTCACCAAAGAGACTCAGTGATTTGTTTGAAAAGTAAAAGTGAAAATCAATACTGAAGCCAAACCTTATCAAGGAAGCAGTGATAAAGCAACAGATAGAGACCCTGAAACAAGACATAGTCCATTTGATCAGCACATTGAGACAGGCATGACACGTGACAATAGTACAGAAGACATTTAACTACAGTGCAACCTGTCTTAACCCTTATCCTGCTATTGACGTGCATACACGTTTTCGAAACAAGTCAAAAGTAGCAACACATAACCAATCAAATAGTTAGTCCTGAGCAAGCAGCCAATCAGCAATTGACGGCTGCTTTAAGCCTTCATTTACATAGTTTTACAAGCAGGACACGAGTTGAAACAGATGGCTACTCAATACAAGTAAATTGTAATTCTGGAGCCTTTTAAGGACCCAATGAAATGTGGTTTTCAGCGCAGGTGGTCACTGAAGACAAGTGGCCACTCAATTCAAGTAAATTATATTACTGGAGCCTCTAAGAAACCACTGAGAAGTGGTCTTTTAGATGATTCTTAGGACAGGCGGCGATTCAATAACAGGAAATTGTATTACTTGTACCTCTAAGGAACTAATGACAAAGCTGTCTTTAACACAGGTGGTCTCTTAGGACAGGTTGGACTGCATTCGTATAAATGCTTGCCTACAATATTAGCTGCATGTTAAAATTCAAAGCACACAAGCACAAGACCAATCAAGGGATATACTCTACACATAACTTCGCATTCCATTGTGGAATGTAGAAACAAGCAATGAACCCACAACGCTGAACCTATCCCAGTTAATGCAATAATGCTTATTATAATATGACTTTGGGAATCCCTGCAATCTGATTGGCTAATAGCCATGTTTGGAAATTCGATTGAAAACCAGGTTTGGCAAATCTGCGAGATAAATTGTTCATTGATAAATCAACATGGCCGACAAGGTAAACATCACAGATATCACCCCGAACTTTGACTTCGGTTTAGGACTAACGGGCAACATGTTCGAGCTTGGCAACGGCGCTGGGCGTTCATAACGTATTGGCAGAACGCTGGACTTAATAACCGCCATATTATGACGATTTCTGGCCATCGCAACGAGCAGTCTCTGCAGCATTATAACCATCGGCCGACAACAGACCAGCTTAAAGAATGCAGCACAATCTTGTCCAGGGAAATGGGGAGAAGCAGCGAGGTCCAAACAGAAAAGATTCACGCTGATGCCGGTTTGCCACACGGAGAAGCCGCTGTTGTAACAGTCTCATCCTCTCAATGCCACACTGTTTTGTCTGATCTCCAGCAACAGCATGGGCCATCATTTCAAAATTGCTCCATTGCTAACGTCAACATCACATTTACTACACGCTAGTAGTGTGACTGTCTAAGAATAGTTCCCACAGCTAGTTTGATTGTTCGTTTATCGTTGTTCTTCCGTTGATTTCTTCTGTTGAGTTACATTTCCTTCACAATGCACAACAAGTCAACAAGCCTTGCAATAATCGATTTGAAATCTGTTCCGAGCTGTCCCGTGTTTGCCACGTGATTACTGTCACGTGGCATTTTTGTCCCTCCTTTATTGGCTATTTCAATGGTTCATGCGTGTCAAGCACATGACATTTTTCCCACAGGTTTTTCTATTGCTGCCTGATTAGTCACAAAAGGAAGCTATCCAAAATTTGATAGTTTTTAGAAGAATTTGAGAGATATCAAGAAATTTGAAAACAAATTATTGTTTATCATGTTATAAAAAGGCTCGTGTTTTCTTACGCTGTGCTCGTGTTCTCCCAAAGTCACTCGTGTTTGGAAATCCAATCCAAACATAGAAATCCATGTGGTAAATCCTTAATATTAACCGACTTCAGCTATACTGCTATAAAGATCGTAACATTTATCTCAGAATTAACATTCATTGGCTTCCATACTTCAATGCTTTAAATGAGTTATTCACAGTTTGTCATGTTCTAATAAATAATTGACCACTGACCTCGGCAGTTGCCACGCTGCCCAAGATGTGAAAGAACAACTGTGAATTATTGTATCTCAAGCACAATGCGACGGCTGCAGTCGTTGCCATGTGGAATAATTCCAAAATCAGTGAGCACCACACAATTCGGCTACAAGAGAAACATGCTACCAGGTTGGAACAAAACAATAAATAAACAAAATACAAGGATTAAATAGGTAAAGTTACAACACAGTGGGTATACGATGACGAAATCACTGAGAAAAATGTGATATGAGAAAAATGACCCTTATAGACAGGTAGCCTTTCTGTCCACGTTGATTTCTATAGAAAGTATCATTTTGGGGTTATGAAGAGTGGCCTCTGTAAACAGGTGGCTGCTCAATAGAGGTGGCCGCTAATACAGATTTAACTGTGACTGATTGGACAAGCAAGTCACTATTTATACCATGATGATTGGATGGAAAATATAGATGAGAAATAATCATACCTTGCTTGAATTTGAGCATATGCTGTCAGTAGCTGACCACTGGAACGCAATGAACGAAGCACGCAGCCGTACAATATTATTGTGACCTATAATCAGCAAAACAAGCCATGCAAAAATGATCCTGCAATAATAACATTATTATGAACGCAAAAAAACTGTCAAAAGCACTGGATAAGACATTGCCAAACAACCTGCGGACCACTCCATTCTTGCAAAACTATTTTGGAACTGGATATACATAATATACATAAATAACCAATATAGCATGGCGCAATAGATCAGTGATATAGTGAATCTAGCGTCTGACTAACTGTGCAACAGTGCAAGCCTACCAATAGCAGCACTGCTGATGGGCATCCAACCAATAGTAAGAGCGGCAACAATGAACGATCCAGCCAACACCTTGAGATAACAAAATAGATTATCACAAGCTCATCGATACAGAATAAATAGGATATTCAAAAGTAAAGCAATAAAAGAATTCGATAGAGGGCCATCAAAATAAATATCATTGACAAGAAGTTACATCTGGGTTTGACAAAGTATTTGAATGGTGTCACGAATCCAACAATACACGAGGCAATTTAAATCAAAGTGAGCACACTATAAAGTCAATCCGTACTCTTCAAGCGTATACCCAGAATAACCCAAGGCGTTAACCTTCACATGATTGATATGGTAATTACAAATCCTTAATTATATTGTGACGTCGTTAATCAATTCAGCATCATCGCATGACAAATGACACTTGACAGCACTTACCACGATTTGAATTTGATGACGTTGAAATGGAAGAGGAGGTATGAGGCTGCCATGGTTGCCATAGGAATGCCTGATGATACAAAAACAGGATTCATGACAATCTAGTGCTTGACAGATTGACAAGGAACAAGCAGAAATGACAGAGATTAATCCATTTCGTTGTAGACAGGATGAGGAAGCTAATGAGTGACATGTGGCCCCTTGGCAAGAACACTATAAAAAAATTTTGGTTATAAAGTGGCCTTTATTCACAAATGGCTGCTCAGAGGTGGCCGCTAATACAGGTTTGACTGTAGTAGCGACTGTAGTAGCTCGTAGCAGCTAGTGTGTTCTTTGTAGCCACAACTCAGGGCCGTCTTTCAAGTCAATAGGGTCTAAAGCACTTTCTCTAGAGGGGCATGTCTTGGATGATCAAGTAGATTGAAATTTATAAAATGTCTTCAAGCTTAATTGTTTTACTCAGGTCAGTTGACCGGCAAATGTGATCTTTAAATTTGACAGACCAACTAATCACCATATTTTCAATTTGCCGTAGTCTGCACAAATCAAAATAAAAAAAACTAGTTCAGTGGCCACTGAGAAGGGCCTAAAGTGCATGCTTTGAGCGCCTGCTGTATAAAACAACCCTGGTCACATTCCTTCAATCAAATATCTTTATCTTATGACATTACTATCATTTGTTCTGACTTCTACATATCACACAACCCTATTGAACACACAGCAGGGTGGTATCATATAGCGATGTATGGAATGTTGATTTGTCTTTCTTTGGTATTACTTTGTAAGCCGCATCTGACCATGATTTATGACGTAGTTTATGTTGTAAGTGCATTGAGAGGAAGAAGGATGGCCTCTTTATGTAAAGGATCGTCTATATTATTATTACCCCATCCAAGGAAGTAGAACCAGAGCAGGCGTCCATATCCTTTGCTCAAGACTGTTCTTGTGATTAGGAACAAGTGGATCGCTTCCACTAAAATCCAACTGAAGAAACCAACGACGAAGAATTGAAACGCTCCAGCCAACAGCATACAGAACAACTGAAACAAACAACAAACAGATTAATCCTTGTCCTGCTATTGAGGTGTATACACGTTTCCAAAACAAGTCAAAGTAGCAACATGTAACCAATCAGATAGTTAGTCCCTAGCGATCAACCAATCATCAATCGATAAAGTGATTTCAAGTCTTCATTTAATTAGCTTTACGAGCGGGACAAGGGTTAAATGTTGACTGATACGAGCAACAGGAGGGAAAACAAGTGGACTTGTGTGCAGCATCTAGGGCTTGCTATTGAACAAGTAGGCCTTCAACGCAATCCTAAACAAGACCAAAGCAATGGCATGCTTAAAAGGTATTGGGCCAGGTTACTTTTGAATTCCTCCTAAAGAATTCCTACCCTGACAGGCAGGACTACGTAGATTTCAGCTGTGTCGTTTCAACCCAAGTAGAAATGTACAAAAGCAGGTTTGGTGTTGTTGATTTACAAACTAACTGATTCCAGATCAGAGCATTACACTTTCTGTGCATTGTTTTCTTAATCAATCCTACCATGCTGTCATTCAACTGACCTCAGCTAATGACGTTTGAATGAGTTTGAACGAAGCAAGCGATAATCCGCCAGAAACCACCACCATACCAAGGACAAGTGCCAAGCATAAGTTCACAAGGATGATACGACGATCTGAACGGCCATATCTGTAAAAAAGAGTGTAAAATACAATGAAATCAGCCTATAATGGTCAACCGAGGAAAATGACCTTTATAGACAGGTGACCTTTCTGTCCAGGTTTACTTCTATAGAAAGCGTCATTTTGGAGTTATAAAGGAGTGACCGTTATACACTGATGGCTCTTCTACAGAGGTGGCTGCTAATACAGGTTTGACTGTAGATACAGATAAACTAACGACTGTAAATATGCTAGAACGCACACAGAGTCTAGCATTAAGACCAAATCCCAAGTAGCAGAAATCATTGTTATCACAACCCTTGAATGGACATGAATGGTACGTATGTGTAACAGTCATTTGTTGTAAATGTACACACATAAATGCAGTTCCTTGGACAGTATGAAACATCTCGTTCCACAAATACAACATTAGTATAATGACTCACTACAGTGAAACCTGTCTATAATGGTCAGTTGGTCACCTGGTCACCTTTGGGACCTGAGGAAAATGACCTTTATAGACAGGTGGCCATTCTGTGCAAGTTGACTTTGATAGAAAGTGTCATGTTGGGGTTATGAAGAGTGCCCTTTATACACAGGTGGCTGCTCTATAGTGGTGCACACTAATACAGGTTTAACAGTATTATCAAAACACAATTTCTTCTACATAAAGTAAGTAATTTGCAATTTGAATCAATATTGCTCGAAATAGTGACGAAGAGTGAAGATGTGGTTACTACTAAATTTCGAAGTTGGACAAAAATAATTGATGAACAAAACCACGTTTGCGAAATTCAGAGATGCCCAACAACTGACTACCTTTGTTTCCAGATTTCTGAATAAAAGTGCAAATAAAAATAAAATAATGTAATTGGTAAGCTGAAAACTTTAAGTAAACATACGGCGAACAGCAGACATGACTCAAGGTTGTGACAATTCCAAGGAAAACAAATAAGCTGCAGCCGACAATTGCCGTGATGCCAAATGAAATCTCCATATAGTCAGCTTTCAAGGCCTAAAACAAACAAAGAAAACAACTATAGAGAAAGAAAATACAAGTCATCCTGTTCAATGGGCTATTATTTTACAAAATAATGTATAGTTGGGGATCTTATTAGAACAGTTACTCTTGTTTTATCGGCTATTTTCCAAATCTGATACATTACAAGTCTCGTTAGATATCCAATTAACCGAATCTGACTGTGTATAGAACACATTGATGCTAGAAGAATAAACATGGTGGCGAGAGATTGTAATTTCTTGCTGCCTATGCCGCACATATGGTGATGCGAGTCGCAGCAAAAGAGATTCGTGCAATCACGGATTTATCATTACAAAACAAGATACAATGGCTCAGAGCATTACCAACTTACCATGACAGCAACTTCCGTTTCCATCACAGCAAAATGTGTCATATGGTTACACTGACATGTCACAGACATACGATCAATTGACAGGTGAGTGTGACATCCTGCATCTGACCAACCATAACCAAGAGTGCTGAAGACAGAAATCATTATAAGTACAGTGAAACCTGTCTATAATGGTCACCTTTAAGACCTGAGGAAAATGACCTCTATAGACAGGTGGCCTTTCTGTCCAGGTTGATTTCTATAGAAAGTATCATTTTGGGATTACGAAGAGTGGCCTTTATAATCTCTATCATCATCATCATCTTTTCTTAGGGAGGCTATCCTGATAAGCTTTCGCTTGTCTCCCTCAGGGCCCTCCACATGTGGCTGCTCTATAGAGGTGGCCACTAATACAGGTTTGACTGTATAACCTAACTGTGATGTGAACGGATCGTGATGCATAGGAATCAACTGCAAAGGTCTGGTTGTGGCTGGATTGCATGCTAGCTTGTTCAACAGTGACTGCCCCTTGGACCGCTCCAGCAGTGACACATCTAAGGCTTGACTCACCGGTTGTAGCTCCAGAAGACGCAAAGCGGTAATAAAAGTTCCCACTGCAAACAAGAGATCAGATGTTCATAACTGATTTATAATAACTCCCTAATTACTTGAAAACTTTCCAATAACTTTATAACGCTTTAGACCCATACCTTAATTTCTGCTCAAAATATATTATTATTTGAAAATGTTACACTGTATTGCAGGATTACAATCGAGGAATGCTGAACATAAGAAATGCATTCAGCTATGAGTAAGACATACCGTTGCATCAGAGAACGTGATATTTATTGGAGATGAGAGGAGAGATCCTGGGCTCACGGACGTCAATGAAAGACCCAATATTGGAGATACAATCCTACTACTGAAAAACAACAAACAAGGCACAAAATTAAGAATAATGTCATATAGATAAAACATTATGAGCAAAGGTAGGTACAGTTCAACCTGAATATAATGGTCACCTGTGGGACTGGAGGAAAATGACGGTTATAGACAGGTGGCCTTTCTATCCAGGTTGTTTCTAAAGAAAGTGTCATTTCAGAGTTTTGAAGAGTGGCCTTTATACACAGGTAGCTGCTCTATAGACGTGGCCGCTAATGCAGGTTTGACTGTAATGTAAACTGTCGTACAGTAAAACCTGTATATAATGGTCACCTTTGGGATCTCAGTAAAATGACCTTCATAGACAGATGGCCTTTCTGTCGAGGTTAATTTCTATACAAAGTGTCATTTTGGAGTTATGAAGAGTGGTCTTTATACACAGGTGGCTGCTCTATAGAGGTGCCACTAATACAGGTTTGTGTGTATTATGGAATCCTCCTTGTCCATCAATATTATATAACCTTGTTATGAATGTCTTCTGTAACTAAGACTACTTCTTTCTATCTTGTGATCTCATTTACATATAAATTTATTCTGCAAATGTAATTTCTCATTCTCTTAAATTCTTTTATTCTCTGTAAATAACGATATCCGTCAATCAATGTCGACCTCGTCCAAATAATAGTAAAATTAAGTTCTCTGTATAAATGCGTAGCTTTGTGAAATTATATCCAGATTTTCTGTCAGTGACGCAACGGCTATGTTCTCTCTGCATTCCAACGGCTATGTCCTTTCGTTCAACGGCATTCCTTCATTTCAAACTGGTTGCGATGCGACATCAACCAAGCATCTCAATGGTATCCTTGTTTGTGACAGTCTTACCTATTGACATTGACAACTGTCTTCTTTGGAAGCATGCTTGAAATAGAAGTGTAAATAATCGAAGAAAGCGACGGTGTATTTTTCAATGCTGAAAGGCAACGAATGACACATCACCAAACACAGAAGATGACATGTCAGGACATGACAATACATTACATTGACACAGGACATGTCATTACATTGCTAATTAAATTACAAATATAATGCTGAAAGTCATATTCTTTGAAATACAGTCAAACCTGTATTAGTGGCCACCTCTATAGAGCAGCCACCTGTGTATAAAGGTCACTTTTCGTAACTTCAAAATGACACTTTCCATAGAAATCAACCTGGATAGAAAGGTCACCTGTCTATAAAGGCCATTTTCCTCAGGTCCCAGAAGTGACCGTTATAGACAGGTTTCACTGTACATGACAAAAACTAAGATCGATTTAGCTAAAATCCAAAACATGTACAATATCCACTTTGATGATATTCATTGATAATCAGATTAGGCATTTGTCTACAATCCTCTCATGTTACATAAATCAAAGGCACTGAATGAATTTTCTGCAGTTACCTCTAGCCATTATTGCAAATAACGAGCTAGAAGCCATTTGTGAGTAGCAAAAAATAGCGATAAGTCATTCGCATCGAGTGGGCATAGCTGTTGATGATTGGTCAAAAACGAACAATGAAAGCAAAGCATGACGCTGATTGGTCACTTTCTGAGCCGTAGATCTGGGTGAACAATACAAAAAATGTTACTCTTCGATGAACAGAAAGCGAGAGTGTGGTATGTTAAGTGAATGCTCACCCCAGTTACAACTCACAATCCATGCCTGTTTTAGCAATAGTGTGGCAGGGGCGTATTATTATTCTTCGATAAAATATATCTCATTTGCTTTTCACCACATTTTTATGACCAGAAGCTACCTACCATTAGACATCAGTTGTTGTGGAACGACGATGCTGATGGACCGTGAGTTATCATTCAAAAGAGAGAAGGTGGCATCCTTCCTTGCTGTTGGCATCACATTTCTAATTCCCAATGCTGAAAACGACAAACAAAATGAAATGATAGTCAAACCTGTTTCAATGACCACCTCTACAGAGCAACCACCTGTGCATAAAGGCCACTCTTCATAACCCTGAAATGACACTTTCTATACAAATCAACCTGGACAGAAAGGCCACCTGTCTTTAAATGTAATTTTCCTCAGGTCTCAAAGGTGACCGTTATAGACAGGTTTCATTACACATTGTCAATTACATTCAAAGTAATAAAAGACAATTCTTTCAATTTCTGTTTTGCTCAAATCATGCAAGTGGTACAAAAATCTGCTATGTCAATTCGAGTAATACTGTCTTGTTTGTTGAACAAAATAAAATGCAACTGATTAACGGGACCTACCTAAGTGAGACATATCGAACATGAATCCTTTTCCATTTGGATCGAGAGCACCAATTAATTGCTTAGCACATTGTTGCGTGTATGTCTCCAAAGCATACATCAGCTGTGCTGTGCCATTGGAGTCCTACCAATATACAAATACACATAAATTAGCCTCATAATAAATAAATGTTTCAAAATCATTGCCAAATGAGGCTGTAAGAAAACAGTGCTGAAACGTTGCAAAAAAATATCCAAAACATGTTTAAAAGCACCAACAAGAGCTTATTTGCTGCAAAGGTGCTGAAAACTCAGTAAATGTTCAGCACCTTTCAAGTATTTATTATTCTCGTAGTGCAAGAAAATGAGAGAAAAGACATGTGCCAATTAAAATTGTAGGATACAAGGTGCTCTGTAGGAACTTTCTGCTAATACTCTGGACTGAAAGGGATCTGGTGAGTTGCTAGGAATGACTGTGTTGGAGCCAATATACTACAGATGAAACTTAAAATAAAGGACCCAAAACAACAAGTACGGTAAATATAACTGACTACAATTAAGGATATCGATTATGTATGTCTGTGGTGTCAAACAAGGTGTCAAGTGTTGTGGCATCACATTGTCATTTGCGTTACGTGTTGTATTGTGCCAGTGTCAGAGGTAGTTTTGTATGGGTTTTGTATAGAGTTCCTAATCGATTGAAATTTCTCGTATCGATTAATCGGATGGCTCAGTCAACTAGTAATCGATTA
>OFHS01002977.1:268-18637 GCA_900245855.1 Calvadosia cruxmelitensis | reverse complement strand
GTCTGCCGTGTAACGACGTAACGAATTTCAAGAGCCTCGAAGTCTCGAAGCATTAAATTCTTAGGAGAATAGTAAGTCTACATGATGGCCTTGTCGAAAATAACCCTGCAACACCATTGGTTCGCAATGACCCGAGAACACTCGATGGTATACCGAACAGAATGATAAACAAGCTCGCGTCTTGCCTTCTGTACGAGTTTCGGGGCCCGCGTTTTCATACCGGCAAGGGTACGACAGTCTCTCAGATATAACTGAACAAAACTTGCATCTTCCACTTTTGAAATGCATCTTTTTAGATATTCGAGCGTGGAAAACGTGTCGCCAACGATCACACCACGGAAAGGATGATTAGCCATGTTGATCCTTGCAGGCTTTGACGTGAAGTGATAGATCGGAAAGTTTGGCGCCGAAAAGCTGCACGTGCGCAAACCGACAGCCGGACGGCGATCACGATGAGTTAGGCTTCCGGCAGCCGGACGGGGAAACACTTCGTTTATTTTAATGCCACGTGCTCACTGCCACGTCAGTGTGTGCAAGCGAGGCTAACAAAAGAGGAGGCTAATCGATAACGGCTGAATACAAATTGTAAACAATCGGTACAAACACAATCAAACGATTGGAGGCATGACAATGACCAAACACTCTTGTTGAACAGCCTGGTTGAATTTGCGGAGATTGCAACATAGCCGATCCTTGCTAATCTTGCGCCAAGTGACAACTTTCGATAAGAGCCAATGCATAGGCCCAGTAACACCCTCGATAATACCCTGCTTTCCACCTGGCACGATCTGCTGTGCATCAGATTTGATGCTGATTGGGGCAGTTCCAGTTTTGTTCAGTGGGGCAACAGCCTTGACCTCAGCGTCATATTCTGCAGGCTGGCTAATGGATTGACCACTCAATGATAGATAGTCGCTGTACGACAGAAGAGGGAAGGTGATGCCCGCAATACTTTTGGCCTTGACTTCGACGGAGCGTCGGTCGGCACTTGCGACCAGACGCAGCATGCCCTACCCAAAGACGCGAATGGGCGCATCCTTTGCTATTTTGAATGTTTTTTTGCAAATCTTGCAGTTTTGAACAATGATGCCACAGTCTTTGTCTTCTCTTAACAACTGCCCTTGTCCTATTCAGTCTTAAGTGATGCAAATAACCATGATCAATTCTCAATCGAAGGTTGACTTAAAAACAGAGTAAGCTGTAATAAGAATAATGGGACACAACTTACATTAGTAACATCTGCGAAGCACATTTGCCACATGGCTGGTGCTGTTTGAGACATCTGTGCCAAGTTTGCATCTGGATTATTTTCTTTTGTTTGCATATAAAGGAAGGAAGTACAATAACTATAATTAGAAATTTATATTTTTCAACGCTTAAACACAAATTTTCCTTATGATACAGCAACTGTGTAACTTGATATATGCGCAAGGTCATTATTAAGTCACACTGTACTTACAGAAACGCTCTTTATGAGATGCAATGCCCTATAACTCTGGATGATTTTATTTTCTGCTTGGGAGCTGTAGCAAATGACTGCTTACTTGCCCTTGATGTAATTTCACAGTTTCTGCTTATAATTGAACTCCCATAGCCTTCTTCTCTGTTCCACGAATAGCACACACTGTGTTATGCAACGTAACATGGATGTCCACCACTGCTAGTCTCTTTACAAACACATCATTGATGATCAACCAAGTTACCTAGAATCAATACAGGATAATAAAACAATCATGGGAAAGGTCTAAACAGGGGTCATTCCACACGAAATCATCACAACTGTAAATCAGATCTTCCTTGAAATGTACTTAATCTTTGCTCACTGTTAGATACAACTCAAATTAATATAATACGAAAATATTATGTTTCAATTGGGAGTGGTTAAATAATTATAATATGTTGAAGTTGCAATTTTGCACAAAATTTGCAAATCAAAGCTGCAGGCAGTTGTGGGGGGACTAATGTTGGGTGTTCCAGAGCAGATGGTGCGAGCTGATGAAAAGCCTGCCAATTAAAACGAGATAAAGCATCAGCAATGTCATTGTTAATACCTGGAATATGCCTTGAGAAGAACGTAAAGTTGAAGCGGGCAGCTGCGAAAAGGAGATCGGGAAGGAGCCCAATGATAACTGGAATTTTGGACGTGATGCTATTGAGAATATCCACAACGGCATTGTTGTTGCATAGAAATAAGACATGCCGTTGGACCCAAGTATGACGCCAGACGTGCGCACCAACAACAATAGGGAACAGTTTCTTGTAGGCAATGGACAGGCACGCTAGGCACTCTAACCGGACCATAATCTCCCCTGACGTATGGGCCATATAGCCACCATGGCCAGAAGCATCGGTACAATTCATCACCTCCAATTCATGTTAGGCTGCAACTCCTTGGACCAGCCAGAAGTTAGCTCGGTTCCAAGTGCCCAGAAAGTCATTCCACCACAGTAGATCAAGCCGAAACTTCTGATCGAGGCGAATGGGGTGGATGGGAAACCAAAACAGCTTAGGAGGTCAAGCACCCGGCGGATAAAAGTTCTGCCAGGCCAGACAACTTTGGCAGCATGGTTTAAATAGGTTACACTGTACACCTATTGCAGACAGTTTTGGCAGCATGGTGTGAATAGGTTACACTGTACACCTATTCCGGACACTGTACATCGTTTTCAAGAAAATAATATTGTCGTTGACTTGATCATTTTGGGTAGAATCGGGTCCGCGCTAGGAGATTTGTTGTTTTTTGAGAAACTGATACTGAGGAGTACATTTTTTAAGTTTTAAGTACATCTTGAATTTGTAAATTTTAGTTTCAAGTGCTGTATGTTTAAGTTATTTGACACTTCGTCGCTGTCGTAAACTTGCCTGGAACGTAGAGCTATGGAATATGTATATACACTGACGGAGCACTTTTCAGTAATCATTTTTATTGCCCAAAGTAATCAGCGGACAAGTCTGGGACAAACTTCATCTCCATTGACTGTAAAGTATCTCTGACCGTCAATTCAAAATTGTTGACATTAACTTTTTGGACCAGGAATAACTCCGTTTGCAATGCTATTCAGTGACTTGTTCTTCTCAAAAGGATTTTGTTGTTGTAGAAATGCAGTGATTTTCCCCAGGTCTGCTTGATTCCTGCTCATTCTAGTTTTCAACAAATATTTATGTTGTTTAAACTCATCACTACAGATGAGAGTTGGTGAGGTGGGCCAGCGGATGCGATTGCGTATATGATTACGAACGCGATTGCGAATGCGATTACGACTTTCTGCACCAGCTTTGCCTAAACAGGCGAATAGCCTGGACCGAAAACAATGGCGTTGAGCGGTGTTGAAGGCTACAGGATGGGTGGGTATGGCGCATGCGAAGCAGACTGGACCGCTGACAACGCTCCCACAGCAGCCGCACTTGCCTCCTCCACAGAGTTGGCAGGCATTGAAGACCCGTTAATAAAAGATGGCAAAACATTCACAGGCCTACCTTGTTGGGCGATGCCTGGATTCGTGGTGGCCGGTAAATCGGCGGCTGCATCAGAAGACGTTCCAGATGGTACAAACACCGCAGCAACCACGTCTTGAACCAGACGACAGCGGTCCTCCTCCGAGATAGCTCGCGGAACTCTTGCGACCCAAGGCTCGGCAGCGTCGCGACTATTCCGTGTACGACGAGGCTTTATAGCGAGCAAAGGAATATATTCAGAGAGGAAAGATTCGAAGAGAAATGCCGATCACATGATTGTAACAATCTCTTGTGATACCAAGCAAGCAATAGCGAGACCTGCTGTTCCAGTTTGCTGTAATGTGATCCCGACTGTCCAGGGGTCACTAGTTTATCCTGGGCCATTGTGAGTCATTGGTTAGTGAACTACTTACACAGCACCACCCCTATCATCAGATACCGGTCAAGCTGTTCGAGTACAGTCGAAATATTGAATCGGGCATCGGCTCTGTAGTTACCCTGTGACCCCTATGGAAGAGAGGCAGGCAGTCTCTCTTCCGTGTGAGTTTAACTTTAGATAGACTTTTGATAGACGGCTATAGCTTGGCAGTGTGGAGCTTGAGATGTTCTTTTGCCTTCCCGAGTTTTCTACCAATGCTGGTTATAGGAGATGACATGATAACATAATTAACACTCCGACTGCCAGACAATAACTCACTGCACAATATTGCTGCATTAAATTCATCTTGGAGCTTCATATGGCCATTAAGTTGTGCATTTTGAAGGGTCTAGAGTTGCGTACCTTTTACTCTGGCATGTATATCTGACAACTGCTTGACCAAGGGAGCGACACGGGCTACAGCAACGACACCTAGGGGAGCGACAACATGGAACTATTTTTCTAGAAGCATGATGGTGAGACAGTGATTAAATGGACCTCAAAGTGCTGGAGCAAGTACTTGCTTTGCCAGACAAAATGTGAGGAACATTGTGGTTCGCATTTGCAAACTCCAGCAACTATTTCAACCCTTTGTCTACCATCAAATGACCTACATAACCATGGAAACTCACCATTGTGTGGAAGCCTCTAAGCCAATGAAAATATCATCTAAGATGTTGTCATCTGGCAGGCTGATCAAATGTCAAGGCTGTAGTTGAACCGTGAGTGACAGAAGACAACTCTTTCTGGGGATTGTTGCATGCGATGGAATTAGTTTGTGAATTGCACTTTGATTGTTCCTTCAGACAATAGCAATTTGAAAATAATCTGCCTCAGGCTTCACACTTGAAACGTTTCTCGTCGTGGGTGTTTTATCTGGTTTGCCACAAGCAGCTTGTTTATTTCGAAACAATTTTTCCACAAGTGCAATACCCATGCACATTTCTATGCCGTTTCCTGTCGTTGAGCATGTATTTTTCTTTTCCAAATCGCCATCCACTGCTGTAGCGAAACATTCTGCTTGGTTGCCTGTGAGTTACTCTCATTGGCAAGTTTTTTGTATTTCTGAATAGAATAGAAGTAACAATACTTGAAATACTGGCATGCACTCTATGGCATAAATTTGAAAGGTCAGCTTTGCAATTATTCATCATTATCATCATCATCATCATATTTATTCACAATTCCAATAAGTTTACAGAAAAACTTTTTTGCGTGGAAGGTGAGGTCACAGCAATTTACAAGTATAGCTCTGTAGTCTTTTTTAGAATCTACAATTTCTCAAGTGCTTCCAAGTGAGCCAAGTTTCACATAGGGTTGGAGAGGTCTTCAATAGATTTTTCTTCTATTGCTGCAATTTAGTTTCCATCAAGTGACTTACAGATAACAATGTAGAGATTCATTAAAAAATTAATGAGTGTATTGATAGTATGTACCACTTTGTAGTAAATGTTGTATCCAGTTACCTCTCCTGCTCTTCTGCCAACAATTAAGTCGTTGGCACTTTGTTTGTAGTGGGAATAATAGCAAACCAAGTCAGACACAGAAAAGAAATAAAAAGGCACAACATCTTAAGCAAGCTTGCTTACGTGATGCGTGAGTGCTTCCACGGCAGCTTGGTCAAACTCACTAAGATCTATGTCATAACGTGATAATTTTGACAGAAAAAGAGTGAATTGTGATGTTGGTTGCTGCTGCTGGATTCAAAACTTAAAGCCAGTAAGTTTGGCTCCCGGCACAGGAGACAGGATGTGAACCGCCTCAATGGATGCTAGCATCTCTTGAGAATTGGTCTATGGAATGTTGCCGATGCATGGGTTTGCTGCCGACAGGGACGAATATTCCCTCTGCTTCGTTACACTCCTGATGACAAATTGATCCCACAATATTATTTCACAGATTCTGTTTCAATGTAAGATCTGGAAATGATAGACAATTTTTTCACTTTCTGAGGTGTGAGTCCTATTGCATAACTCATGCTTTGTACAACTGCTCGAAAGGTCAAATAGTCACCATCATTGAAAAATGTTAAGAGTCAAGCTGGTGCAGAAAGAACAGTTTCATTTCTTATATTTGAGCTTGCATTGATCAAGGACTGTGATTCTTTATATGCTACTCATATCAACTGCTGCTTAAAATATGTTTGGCTAGCGAATGTTCCTTGGCATTGCATTTTTGCTATTCTTTCAAGTTTCTCACTAATTCAGTTCCGGTATTCTTCCTCTATGAAATTTTGTAGGTCTATTATTGTTTCTACGTTGGCTACAAATTGATGTCTCAAGTACATACTCAAATGTTGATTTTTCTGTAGCTCCCCGTCATTGTGCAAGAACTGTAAAGCGCAAAGAATATCTCAAGGAAAAGACATCCACTTTGAAGGCAGCAAGGAGTGACTTAGGGCGAGAGAAGGCATCTCGACTGAGACAATGTAAGTCAGTATTATTTTATGCAAAGTGTAAGTACTGCCTTATTTTATTACGAACTGTGAAGGGCAAGGAATACCTCAAGGAAAAGACATCCACTTTAAATCCTTAAATTATCAATAGCATGCAGATAAATCTTTGAGCTTATGGTTCCTAGGAAATACATTGGTTTCTCTAATATTGAATTTTCGGAATAACAACTTAGATGTAAATGACAGTTGCAAAGTGGTGCCATGAATTCGTTACACTTGCAGAAGAGGAATTTGCTCCAATCTAATGCTATCTCTTAGGCCTAGGGTTCCAAGTGTAAGGCTAGCAGCTTGTTATAGGTTTTTAGGTTAAGACAAGGTTAATCATGACAGTGTATAGGGTCAAGAAAAAGAGGTCAAAGATAAGACTGTATTGATACAATGATGATGTCATTGGCAAAATGGCTGCCTGTGATGTCATAGCATGCACATGTAGTATCGCATGCAGAATTTCAGTGTAAATGCGGAATTATTCCAATTCCCAATGAGATGCGCTCTTGTATTTCTTTTAGTGCTTGTTCCACTGGATGATGTTCAGAAAGAGTGGCGTGTTTCTCATGGGCCTGATCATTTGTCAGGTCTTGCAAGATACTCAGGGATCACGCGCGATGTGTTCAACGGCATGGAATTCAATGTTTCCCATTGGATGAGGATTTGCTATGGCGATGAGTCACCGGTATACCATGGCAACAAAGTTCAGACTGCAATGGTAGGTGTAGATAGGAGGCGTTGTGGATCAAGATGTGTCCTTACCTGTGCGATGATCATATTCCTATTTCTGTTATGTCTTGCATTGTATAATATTGTCAAACCAGAAAACTAACAACTCACCAGGAACGGGTATTTCTTTCAGTGGGATTAGTGATAAGGTATCAAAGGCGACTTGAAATTTATTCTGTTGAAGAAGTATCACATAGCACTATGAACTTACCACGTGAAATCCATGTGAAAATTGTGTGAAAACCTGAATGAATAACTGGTGTTGCAAATATGTGTCTGTGTAATCAGCGAAGAAGCTCACTGTACAAGCAACGGCCACACTGATAATCAACAGAAGAAGACAGGCTTGTTAGAGACAATAGGTGCCCTAACGCCAAGAGCCAATAGACTGTACTTAAGCCTTTGTAGTTACATCTTCATATGGCTTCTCTAGGGGACGATGTTCGATGGGGCAAAGAGGAATGCCAATAGCATGATTGCAGAAATCTCTTTAGATACCAAGCAAATAATAACCAGACCTGCTGATGCAGTCTGCTTTAAGGTGATCCCATCTGACCAGAGGTCATTGACTAACCCTTGGCCCTCATAGGTCATTGCTCCTTGAGCTACTTATGCAACCCCGGTGCTTGTTATCAGCTACCAGTCAAAGGTGTTCACGTACTGTCGTAATGTTGAACAGATTCTGTGTTTACCGTGTGAACCTTGTGGAAGAGGTTAGCGGGTCTCTTTTCTGTATGCGTTTAACAATAATGTTTTCATCCTTTGTATAAGTTCATCATCATCATCATCATCATCATCATCAGTTATTCTGAAATCCGATAAGCAACTTAATCCTTTCTTCACAGAGCAGATACATGGGAATGACATCATCATAATACATCATATATAAGTATATATAAGTTTGTATATAAAATATATAAGTTTGTATATATTTTTGTTACAAAATATATAAGTTTGTATATAATTGAAAATTTACAGATAGAACTGAACAACATAATACTGACATACAGTAGCTTAACAGTGACATTTTAAACAGTCCAATGACAGCAGCGACGAAGAACAAAGGACAACCAATCACGACGAAGGCACAACAGCAACTTTTTTGATGAATGTTCTTGTTGTCACACGCAATAAGTCGCAGCACTTTTATTCATTTCCTATAATTCTCAGTGCGTCACTCCTCCATCCGTCGCTTACGAATCTTCGGCGGACAGCACTTACCTTCTGTTGCTAACAAACCCTGATGGTAACCTACAAGACAGCCGGAAAGAAGTTCTGCAATGGATGGTGTAAGTTGTGCTAGGACAAGCATTAAAGCGTATACGCAAACGTTGTCTTTAAGCCTACTTTTAACTGCAACGTGATAAATTGGTTTTTGGGAATTGAAAGGGTATACCCTAGTAGCCTTCTGACTCGAAGTTTTATGCAATTCCAAGTAGTTACAGACATGTAATCTTCTCTTTGGCGATCCCATTACATGATTATCTTTAAAACCATCTTGTTGAAAAAGAGACATGTCGCGGCTGCTACAGATGCCAGAAAAGATTCAACTGTGCTGATGTTTTAATCTTGCTCTTTCGTTCAACGTGGGCAGATTTTAGTCAATGAGGTTAATTTGTTGAGCATTCCCTTCGAACCTGGTTAAGTAGATACTCAATTTAATTCTTATTTTATCTTATTAGATATATATTTATTGAAATAGAAAGGATTTTAAAGATAGTGTACGATCGTAAAACAAAGCACATTTTAAATATAAGCAAGTTTATATTATATTGTATTGAATTTGTCTATTTATTTGTAATAATTTTAGTACAACCATAGAGTTGTTAATATATTTAAGCTACTTGTCATCATCATTATCATTTAATATAGTGCTGTTAGATGAACAGCCCGTTCCTCCTTTTGCTAATTACTTTATTACAAATTGATTTAAAAAGGTTACGGCTGTTTACAATGCTAAAATCACTACCGTTATAATCTTGACGGAGCACGTTAAAAAATGTAAATTTTTCGGGCAAAACCTCGTCGACGCATAACCGTCGGTTGCCAGCAAAGGACGTCATACAGTGGCTTCTTAGTGCTCTCCTGGGCACGCATGGTATGTCCGACAAATTGTAGCCTCCTTTCTTCACCAAGGCTTCAGCAGACGGAGTGATGCGGCGCAATTCGATTGTTGGTATAATTGTCGGCCAGTGGTAGTTGAGAGCATGCCTGAGTAGCGCGTCATATGCTTGTGATATCTGGCGACACTACAGCTACGTGTAAAACTCTATTGGCACTCGACAGTCCAATCAGTGTCGTACATCATTATTAATCAAGCGAGAATTTAACTGCATATGTATGTATTTACAGTAAGTCCGACATTGCAAGCATTATTGGTAATAAATATAATGATGATAATAATATGTTGTAATAAATTAATTGAATGTAATTTAATAAATATGATGACGTCGTCGTTCTTTATTTACCAATTTGCTTGAGTTATACCTTTAAAAGGGATGTGATATACGAAAGAGAAAAGCATGAACTGCTCTATTTCTCAAAATATGTTTAGAAAGTATGTTATATTTATATCCAAAAGGCAGTCAGGATTGCGAGAATGCAACTGATATTTAGATAGTCTTTTAAAAGATGAAAATAAGGCAATGTGATGTTTAGTTCTGCCAAGCAGATGCGATTAATGTCATTTGCCTCAAAATCAAAATGCAGGGTAGTTATTTTGATTTTATTCAGAGCCAATATTCCCGGCGACAACATTGCTAAAGGTGACATCATTGCTGATTACATTCAACCGTTGCCATGGCATGGCACAGAGTTCCATCGTCTTGTATTTGCCCTCTTTGAGCAGAAGGAACTCTTAGACGTCAAGAAATTATCTACAAATGAAAATAGGTAAGAAGGACTTCTGTAAATCTGTTATTGCATCGAAACCTGTCTTGAGAAACCGGCCAAGGACATATCAATTCAGCAGCATTTATGTAAAAAGATACACTTTACAAAATTTCAAACCTGCAGCGAAAAAACCTATTTGGTAAATAAATGATGCATTGCGTTTATGATGCAAAACTTTGTTAAAATCACCTTCAAAGCCTGCAATCTTTTAAACTACTTTAATGGAATTGCAGACCAAGATTGCTTTGTCTGTTGTTGTTATTCGTTCTTGCTGTGGGACGAAGTATTGAATGCTTTGATGATTCTCATTCTATGTCACTTGACGTGATTAATTCAGGTGGTGCCTTTTGCGCTTTTACGCATGCACTTGAGCATGTACGGCTATAGGCCACGAAGGAAAACATGGGATTAGAAACACAACGTACATATCAAAACAGACAAACTGTTGACTTTTAAGTATTTTTTATACTGCTGTCTTTCTTTTCTTGTATTTCAGTGAGTTATCTTTGCGTTCATTTTCAACCGTTGATTTCATGGAGACACATGCGCAGACCATCCGTCCTGTTGCCC
The DNA here is from genome assembly GCA_900245855.1 of Calvadosia cruxmelitensis. NCBI lineage: Eukaryota > Metazoa > Cnidaria > Staurozoa > Stauromedusae > Kishinouyeidae > Calvadosia > Calvadosia cruxmelitensis. Next base: position 8,129 of record OFHS01002977.1, on the reverse strand, counting down.
TAAGCTGGTTTCAGTGTGAACACGACGAAAGTGTGACCGCTGCTTGTCGGCAGTTTGCAGGTTCGTGCTTCTTTTTGCACTATTTCTAGCCTTAATGGAGTTTAAGTTAGACCTTTGGAGGGAGCACGAGGGTGAAGGATGTAACATACTTTGTTTATTTATTTAATTACAATCAGGTAATGTAATGATTTATCATGCTGCGATTGGGCGAAACCTAGAAGCAGAGTGGCCCGCATCGAGTCAAGATACAAGCCACTGGCGCGTGTTCCATAAACTGTACAGTTTCTACGGACAGTTCGAAAGAAGACCTTGTGGCTAATAATTATCTGTTTGTTTTGATTGGGATGGGGATAAGTTTAATTGCTTTTCAAAGTGCATTCTGCTTTTTTGCATTTCTTTGGATTGATTGATTGATTGATTGATTGATTGATTGATTGATTGATTGATTGATTGATTGATTGATTGATTGATTGATTGATTGATTAGTTGATTGATTGATTGATTGATTGATTGATTGATTGATTGATTGATTGATTGATTGATTGATTGATTGATTGATTTTCAGCCTTTGTTGTTTTTCGGACAGATCTACACGCTGAACCTAGTTTCCGTTGGCAAGAGTTCATCACAAGTGAAGAGATAACACGCGAAGAGAAAGCGAGATTGAAGGAGAATCGATATCGTTTTAAATAGATCTATAAACAACTAATGGCTTCTTGCAATGTTTGTTAAAAAGGTTTTATTCTGTATTATTGATGTGTTTATTTGTGCCTGAACAACGGGTCTTATAAGGTCTGCGTAGGCAGGGGCGTTGCTACGAGATGGACTGACCGCGTGCGTCCACGGCGTCACCCTATCTATTCCGAATATTTAAAAGACATTATGTAAAAGATATCTAAAAGGAACTAAATTAAAGAATATGCTACGTGAAATAACTAATTAATTAATACAATGAAACGTATCTACAATTATTTACAAATTACTCAGCTTGGCATGTCTCCCGGTCTATTCCGTAATTTATTCATCAATTCTGACCGTACGAGGCACGCTCATTGCGTCAGGGCGTAACCGTTATTTTTCCAATTCTGGTGTGACTAGATATATATTTCGAAAACAACATAGCATTATAGCGACATTTCCAGAATTATGAGTCTACAATACAATAAAATCGCAGTCACGTTCTGCTTCTGCCTAACAAACTTAAATGCTAAAAAATGAGGGTGCCAGGAAGGCTTGTAGCATTACCCCGCTGTATTGCGATGCTTAAGCTTTGAAAAGGTAAGCCCTTGACCTTGTTTCTCCTCTGGCGTACATAATTTTTTCCCTACACTGTGTATAAATCATTCTGGAGTTGCATGATACAATTCTTATGGCAAAAATGTAGCCATGCCGATCTCCCACCTGTTCCTATCCTCTGCCTATGTAACATATCCCATGAGATGCCCCCTTGAACAAAGGCATGTCACACTTACTAGATAGATTAGTCGTCGTTCGAGCACCATCAAGCAAATAGGATGATACTTCTACTACCTTGCACACTGAACGCTGAAGAAAATAGAGGGAGATCACCCATTTATATTAACTGGGATCATCTCCTCGTGTAAACAGGGCCTTATAACGAAAAATAATTAGGAAGAGTAACGCAATGCTCATTACAATATTTGTAAAGCGGGTTGGTACCGAAGTCGAGTCAGGAGTTCCCGGTCGGGCATGTCAAATGGGTTTAGCCGTCGCCAAGATGAGGCGTTTGCCTATATAGTTCGCCCAGGAAAGCCGGATACCGAAACGGTTTTCTCCAAGTACGCCTGTTGTTTCTACACCGAGCGACTCTACAGTGTGTTGGGCCTTGAGTCAGAGAACTCTGTGGACTTCGCCGATTTCCTCTTTTCGGCGTTGTCAGCTGTCCCTCATTAATTGTTTTATTTGTTTGCTAATTTTGTTACGTTGCTTTGAACGAATGAGTCTGCGCAAGTAGATTCAATTAGCCAAGTACGGTCCCAAACACCAAACGGTGCACCTTCCGTTTTCCAAGGGATTCTGCGTCAGCTCATCAAGCCTTATACCATCGTATCTACAAAGATATCGGGGATCTAGCAAGAAGGGCACTTTAGCAGAAGAAAGAGTTGGCGAAATTAGAGCATTGGCTTCACTGTGGCATGATAAGAGAACTGCCAGAATATTTGCATGCTAGGCCATGTCACCATCTTCCTTGACATCTACTTCTCATACAGTACGCACAAGCGAGTCTCACAAATGCTATTGCATAGACGAAGTGCTGCTCCAATTCCGAGAAAAGGAGTCCAAGAGGGGCTTGCTGGTAAGGTTTTGAGCCAGATTCCGGAATCCTTCGCCTGAGCTGTCAATACTCTGCTGTCAAGCGTTTTTGAAAGCAAGTTTGGCGAAAAAACATGATGTTTTGAGCTTTACATCGCAAAGGACATAGAACGTACGGCTGCTTCGACTCCAAGAGGTGTTTTTACCCAGTTGAAGATGGATGAAGAATTCGAAAATTTCTTCTCCTGACGAGCGTTTAATGATTTGAAAGCATCATCATTCTCCTGAGGAAAATTCCTTCTGCAATATTTGGTTGCAAAACTCCGTCTTCTTTTGTTTACGACACTAGTTTCGCCCCAAAACAGATAGATGGTAGATATTCGGGCACATTCTCTGCGATGATGGCGCTCATAGATTTTGTAAGTGCACTCATTAGATTGTTTGCCTGTAAAACAGAACGGATTGCGCATTGAAAAGTCCTTCAGGTCATGTACCTCAGATAAGGGCATTGCGTCATTAGTAGTCTGCATCTTATAAGAGCTCGTTCATTTTCCACTTAATATACGTCTTTGGAAGTTCTTTATTTATTCATTTATTTATTTATTTATTAACGTGTATTTATTTATTCCTTTTTTATTGATATATTTATTTATTATATATTATTTGGCATATTTTAGAGTAGCATGTTAGAATAATTTGATTATTTTTATAGTTGATTTTAAATAAAGCCACACTGAAAGAGACAGAATATGAAGACGGGTTTGCTAGATGGTCTTTCTGTTTCATTGAATGATAATCAAGGATCATTCTAATACAGCATCACTTAAAATGAGCTCATGTTTATCGTCGTTGTTTCATGGTGAGCTTAAAAGCAGATCTTCAACTCTACTTCGCTATTCTCCTTCAGCTTGGTCTCTTTGCCTTGTTCGTCCATTGAAGCAATCTCAAGCTCATCCAATTTGAACTGAAGTGCTTCATTTGATTCCTTTAACTGATTGTATCTCTCGTCCCACTCTTCATTCGATGCGCGAAGGGCAATACGCAGGTCATCCATCATTGCCTCGTTATCAATGGCAGCCTCTTTCAGTTCCTCGTTCTCAGCTTCTAACTCAGACAAGTCACATCTCCCCTTCACCAGTTCCTGTTGCATGGTCAGCAATCGATCGATCGTAGATTGGTAGTTGTCAATTTCTGCTTCATGATCTGATTTTGCCATCTCCATTCGACGGATGGTGTTTCTTGCGTCAACCAATCGCCTTCGTCCGTCAAACAATGCCTGATGATAGTCTGGCACGTCTGCTTCTAACTCCGCCCAGTCGATGGTTTCACGGGGAGGGGATCGACGCCCAAAACAACTGGAAAGAAACCGCCTCGGTCTGCTCATCCTCATCAGATTGGCATCGAATAGCAAACGCGTAATATGCTGTTGTTTACGCAGGAGGAGTGATGTTGCCTTGGCTTTAAAGTCGGCCATTTCCAATTCTTTGGCCTCGGCATACGATTGACTTTCTTCAAACTTTGCCTTCCATTGATTGGCCTTCTTCCGCTCATCAGTGAGCTGCTGGTGAAGTTCTGCCACCATTGCTCGCAGATTGCACTGTGCAATCAACTCATCACCTGCAAAGAAAGAAGAAATACTTTGACATTAAGAATGCCATCATCAACAGCAACAGTAACAACAATAACAAAATTAATTGTGAAGAAAGATCAGCTCTGTCTGCAAGACCGTCTCATCATTTTGTGACAGAAAAGTCATTGCATAAATTTAGACGGCTATTGAAGAACACAGATCTTTCTTCCAATTGCCTTGTATATAGATAAAATGCCGCTAGCTGGCTTCAGCGCTGTCAAATAAGTGTCTGTACTTGTAGTTAGGCTTTACATAAGTGGAAATGCAAATTTCCCTGGAATTGCCTGTTCTTAGAACAAATAAACATACATACATACATACATACATACGTGTGGTAATTTCTATGAACGATACCTGAATTGATCCCTTTAAAATCTTTTACTTGTATTCCTTTAGTAATCTAGCCCCTTACAGATAATGTAAGTTTAATCCATTTAATATTTTACATGGGACGCCGTTAAGATTCTTGGCAGATAAATAAAATTAATTTGAAAAATTCAAGTACTGATCCTTCTTACCCTCAATGTCATAGATTCCTTCATGAATGTTGATGTTTTCTTCAAAGCAGATGGTTTCGATGTGATTCAAGATGGCTGCATCAGATGTTCCTGCTTCACCAATGCAACTTGATTCATTATCCTCATGAATATCTTCTACTGCGCATGACTCCGCTGCCTTCGATGCAAATGCCTGCCAAGAAACCACAGTCGATACATTTGAATGCAATGCTGCATATCGACCTCCGCCATCTTGGTTGTACGCCCAGATAATGGGTCATACGATATCATATATTCATCACTCCCATCGGCAATCATTGGTCATGTACTCTAAACATGTTGTCCGTCTGTCTGTGATATGTCATCTTATGCTTTATCATGACAATTTGTAGTGCATTTGAGTCTTAAAGATCTATTTCTATATCTATATTCACAGAATGCTGCTTCAATCAGTTGACATCTAAGCGGAGGCACCACCGATTTAGGTTTAATTAGCTAATTGTAAATGTTTATCCAATTGAATTTTCATCCTCACCATCTTCATGCGCTTCGTCAGTCGTCCTTCTATATTTACAACCGCCTCGGTCGCTCTCTGTTTCCAACTGAAACACTCCAAATCGCACTCAACAATCAATCCGTCCAATCGGTCGAAAGATCGTCGCGTGAAAGGACTTGATCAAGTAAAGTGCTTTGATTCATGACGTCATGATTGAAGTTCTAATTAATTAGTTACCAGACCTGGAAGTGCGTCGCTAACATAAGTGAGTCAGGGCTGTCAAATTATACAATTACTACCAATATTACTTGGATTGAAAAGTAACTAATTCCTGGTGTCATTTATTTGAAATAAAACGTAATTAATTACTAGCTAAAGTTCTTTGAAGAGAAAAGTAATTTCCAAACAAATTATTAATTACTTTTTCTTTAAAAAGTCGCAACAAAATGGGTTTTTACTATAATCACAATTGCAAATTGTTACAAGACCGGCTAACTGCTTTCCGATCCAAAAGTTTGTTCCCGAGCTTTGCTTTCCTTCGTGAAAATATAGCAAGTTTTCGACTCCTGCGTAGACCTTCGCAAATTCAACGGCTCACCAGTCAAAACAAATAAACATTGAGTATTTCGAGGAAGCTTTGGGAGAAGAGGTAACTGGTAGTTGAATCGATTTTTCCCTAAGAAATTTAATCATGTCCAAATATTTCTGGGAGGGCAGCAATAAAGTCAGGCTATATATGAAAGTTCTTCTGCAACGAGCTATCTTCGTAGGGGTTTGCTTGTAAGTCGAAGTCCACGACATTCAATAGAGCTTCAGCACTCAGATTTCAGCTCACAAAGCTAAATGAATTTCAACGAGAGAAATCTGATAACGAAGACGCCTGATCTGATCTTGTTGCCTTGGAATTTCCATGACTAAAGTAGGTCTATAAAGTAGCAAATAATATACAATCGTAATTTGCAGTTCTCTGTTTTGAAGAAGCAGTGCGGACGTTACTCCAAAAATTAATTTCCAATTCACTACTTTTTAAGAAAGAATAATTAATTACCAGTCAAAATTACTCAACAAGTAATAAGTACGAGTCACTTAACGCGTTACTTTTAGTGTAATGCGTATCTACAACCCGGAACATAACAAACACACTGATGACACGCGGAATATGCTCTATTTAGCGTTACTCAAATAGTAGTCCATGACAAATTACTTTGTTTGAATATTGTTCGATTGTTACAACAATAAGAAACGTATGGCTCTGGAGGTACCGCGTCCTCGTCGTGGAGCTGGGGCGGCCGGAGCCCTGTTTTACAGGGTTATGGCGAAAAGGACTACGGGCAACTGGGTCCCCGCGCAAACGGTACCATAGAGCTGGAGGAGTGACCGCGCTTTTCAAGCTCCTGCACCTTCCCGAAGATTTGGGCAACCCCAAACCTGAGGGCTACAACAACAACAACAACAACAACAACAACAACAGTAAGAAACGTATCAGTATACAGAAACTAAAATCTCAAGAACCAACCGAATTCGTATTCCGTGTTGACGCTGCTGCGTGCAGTGAACAGCGGGAATAATTTCTTGAACATGTAGGAGGCGTAACTAGTTCTTTTCGTAGAGAGTTACTTGAAAGGATAAGGGGCATTAAGGTATTGTAAAAAGTACATTCCCATTAGTGGTAAGATTGCCATATTCAACACACTTGTGCTGCCATACTTTGACTACTGTGCCGTCGTCTGGGGGGACTGTAAGAAAGTACTTATCACCCGTCTCCAGCGAGTACAGAACAGAGGACTCAAGATGATCTTCGGCTGCGATCATAGAACACCGGTCACCCAAATGCTCAACAACCTTGGGTGGCTGAACGTCAAAGCCAGGATTCAGTATCATCAGCTCTCCTTGATGCAGAAAATTCAACATCATGATGCACCTCCTCTGATCAGAGACCTTTTCCAACCTCCATTTTCTTCAAAGACACGATCTTCCACTAATAATAATTGCTACATCAAATCCAGCCATCGTCACTCCTTTCAGGCTGCTGGGGCCCGTCTATGGAACGGTCTGCCATCGCAAATGAAGTCGATTGCTAGTGGAGCCAGATTCAACTCAATTATCAAGGAATATTTTAGGTAAAAAAGGCAACAACAAAATTATTATGATGTATTAGTCTGTGAACTCAGCTCCATGAAAAATAGAACTTGTATCTGATTGGATAATCTGAATAAATGATGATGATGATGAAGAATACTTTATCTAGCAAACCTTCTAATAGCTAGTTGATACAACCCAAGACTGTTGATGTTAACCCAAGACTGTCACACGGCACTGAACGATAACGCTGCTGTCGGGGTAATTTCGTTGGATTTGTCAAAGGCATTCGATATGGTGCATCATCAGCTCCTGCTGCAAAAGCTGAAGTTATATGGTGTATCAATCCACACCTGCAAGCTATTGCGTAGCTACTTATTCGATCGCAAGCAGAAAGTAAATATTGAAGGAACATTATCATCAACCTATACGCTTCTCAGTGGAGTGCCTCAAGGATCGATCCTCGGACCATTATTATTCAATGTATTTGTGGCTGATCTGTCATCTGCTTCCATCAAGTCTTCTCTTGTGCACTATGCTGATGACACAACGTTATACTACTCTGATGTAAAAAGGCACAACATTGTACCAGCACTTCAAAACGACTTGCAGATAATTGCAACCTGGTTCAAAGTAAATTACATGCTTCTGAATCCTCAAAAGACTCAGGCCATCATTGTCACAAGACCGCGAGATACCAGCATGGATGCTTCCACTGGCGTGATCCTCGATGGCACTCTGGTTCCTTGGGTTAATTCAATGAAGCTACTTGGGGTAACCATCAACAACCATCTCAGCATGAAAGGAAATTTAAAGGTATGCTTACGGAAAGCAAACGTATCGCTCCACCAAATACGGCAATTTAGATATTCTCTGACACCAGAG